>JABFDZ020000037.1:24245191-24261390 GCA_019775955.2 Pollimyrus isidori
GCGACAGCCGCAGCTCCCTGTCGGTACTCTATCGTGCTGTTAATTAAACAGACAGGACAGACGGACAATAAATAAAATAAGCACAATAACTAAAAATAAAACAGCCACCCACGCAAACAGTTAAACACAGTTAAAGCACACAAACACTCCAAAGACAATCGCTGCAGCTCAATACCACTCTCACGCAGCAATCCCAGCAATCCTTCACTTCCGCAATGAGAAGAGGTGGAACCATATGTGGAAATAAATCAAGTTGATAAAGTGCCTCATATTCTGTTCTGCAGATGGATGTGGGTTAATGCTCGGGGAGGGGGGTGTCTGCGCCTGGCTTTTGCTTTGCTGCTCTGTTGACTCTCTCCTGATTCCGTGGCCAGGAGGAGAGAGAGAAGACAACTGGAGATGGCTGGTTTAACATGAAGGCCCCCGAGTTAACGGAGGAGTTAAAGAACGACCTGAGAGCGCTGAAGATGCGGTCGGCGATGGACCCCAAGAGGTTTTACAAGAAGAACGATCGGGAAGGTTTCCCAAAGTACTTGCAGGTCTGTGAATGTCCCTCTTTTAACAGCCAGTACATTAGCCAATTAAAAAACACCACTGGAGTGGGAGTTTAAAAGCTGCATTAAACTGACATCAGGGGATAAAAAAAATCTAAATGGGAAAATGTAGGAATTCTGTTGCGAAAACGAAGAATAAAATTTGTGAAATATTAGCTTGTTTTTGTATGATGTATATAAGGCAATATTATACAAATATGAAAAGAATATGGAAATCCTATTTTGCGTGGACCCGAAATATGGCTAAATCATGGGGCAGGTAAATGCTGCCTTACTGTCAGCACTCACACCTACTCATTAAACGGCAAATTCTCTTAGGGCACGAAACGGTGCTAATCAGGAGCGCCGAATAAAGTGGGCACCTGAGTAGAGCTGGGCATCATTCGAAACATTTTGCTACCAGTACTAGAACATACGTTTTCCGATGATGTGGACCAAGGTGTTTCAGCTGCCCCTCCTCTGATCAGGTTGGCACGGTGGTTGACAGTCCTGTGGACTTCTATCACGCCCGCATTCCCAAGAAGCAACGGAAGAGGACCATTGTGGAGGAGCTGCTGTCAGACGCGGAGTTTAGGAGGTACGGGGGGGGGGGCATGTCAGCTGTGCCTCATGAAGTGAAGGGTTCTGCACTTCTGCGGTGCACAGTTTGAAATCTTCATCTCCTTCAGCCGTTACTGGTTCAAAAAGAGATGATTTGTTTCTGATTTCTAACCCACTTCAGGTAGACCCAGTTCTGTTTCATTGTGGGGTTCTGCTGCCCTGGGGTTTGATGCTCAGTGTGTTGGTTTCTTTTTGCTCTTGCCAGTCACAACAAGAAGAAATACCAGCAGATCATGTCTGAAAAAGCAGCGATGGCATCCGGAAAGAAGAAGCACAGGAACTTAAATAAGTCCAATAAAAAGGCGCTGGGCCGGCCGCTTTAAGTGTTGCATGTGGACACAGCTGATCTCTCCCACCGAATGGCTTCAGGAGTAATGAATGCTGATGGCTGACACGTGCGTTCAGACATTTTCAGTCTGAATAGTGCATGCAGACCTAGATGAAGCCAGATGAATCTATTCCTTTTTATATATCCTACTCTGCCCTCTGCTGGACAAAGCACTCAATTTGTAAACCGAACTAGAACAAAACAGGACTATTTCGTACACTGTGTACAGTTCCTGTAGGGGGAATAGAAGATTTCCGAAAATAGTCCTACTCTGACATTGTTTGAATAAGATAAAGGTGGACACTGTTTCAAAGGCAGACTCCATTTTAACCAGTTATGTTAAAGAATCTCTTTTTAACAAACTACATCCTCTTCCATGAAGTGGTGCTGCTATGGCTTGTCATTGACTGAATTTCCTGAGTTAAAGCAGTGCTCTGTCTTCTACCCCCGGCAGCACAATAAACAGGCCTGGCCTGAAGGAAGCTGGTCCTTCGTTTGGTGATTGCTTGCATACACACACACACATTTTCAGCAGCAAAACATACCAGGAAATGTAAAAATAAGAACTACAGCAAAATGAGAACAATTAAAATCAAAGCCAGGCTACAGGCAGGATGTGCATTTATTTAAGGCATTAATAAAATTTTAAAATCTTGGCTGTATTCTACAAAAATGTATAAATGATATGAAAATACATTGCAAGTTCATTGTGTTAACATTTAAACATTCCAGAGCTTTTTCTACAGATCCTGAGATGGTCATACAGACCTTCGGCTGTTCGTTTGAGTCAGCTGGGCTGCCTCTTCTGCCCCTAACCGCTACCGGACATGTCGTTGTAGAGGTCCTTGTATATCTGACTCAGGCTGTTCTCAAACGCATCCCTGTGGGACTTTCCTGTGTACCGAGCCACCCGATTGGACCAGAAGATGCTATTGTTCAAGTAGACAGATGCTCCACCGGGAATGTCTTTGCTGGAACAAACAGGCAAATATAAGTGAAGTGCTTAACAGCTGGGTGGGGTGGGGTATCGTAATACATAAAGAGGTGACTTATTGAGCCCTTAGCATTAGCCCTAAGAGTGTTAGGGAGCTTTCTAATGACATTTTTTAAAACTTATCCTGCATTGTCTGTTTTCATTTTGCATTTAAATCTGCAATCATTAAGTAGACAGTTTCTAGCAATCATAAACATTTTTAAAAGGTATGTTTCCTAAAATTCTTTAGTAATTCTGCAGCTCAAATTCTGGTTTACAAAACAGAAACATTCTATCCAACTTCTTTCTAAATGCTGCAAAATGATAGGAAACACAATGTGTTAAACATGTATTACTTGGTATTTCAGGTTTTAGCAACTTGAATTTTGAAAAATGATCAATGCAAGCATCAGACATAAATAACAGGTTATATGTATTTGCATTTCCACATATTTAAATGATTATATAGAATATATGAAAAAACTGGTAAAGGCGCCCCATTTTATCACTGAAAGGGGAATTTAATTGCTGTGTTTTACTACTTGCAGGCAGTGGATATGGGGAGAAAATGGAATGCAGGGAGGCAATGAAACATTCTGTAAATGAAAATGACCATTAGTAAGTTGTAGCCTAATGGAAATAAGAGCACAAGCACAATATAAAGTATAAACACCACAAAATGGCATTTAAATCTAATCGCAGGACTGAAAGTTCTTGTTAGGGCAAAGAAAAAAGTGACCATTTAGCTAAACAGAAGAACAGGAACTCATTCAGCATATCTGCAGAACTACGGTATCAGTGCTTAGGTGGCATCGTGAAGGGGGGGCCAGGCATTTACCTGTCCCGAATGATGTGGCTGTCACAATGGGCTGTATCACATGACCGCTGAGGTGTGCAGTGGGCTGTATCACATGACTGCTGACGGCCACGATGGGCTGTATCACATGACCGCTGAGGGCCACGGTGGGCTGAATCCTCAAGTGTGCCATCCTCATCCTGAGGGAGACAAGGGCCCAACATTGATAACGTTGCAAAGAATCAGTAGTCTGCATAGTCTTTAAGTTGAATTTGTCAGAACAAGAATAATAATGATATTATAATAGCAGTAACTCCATAGGGTAGGGTACTGTACTGTACCTCAAGCCGACCAATAAATTGGGTGTTGTTAACCCGGGGAATGGTTGTATTATATCAGAGTATCTGATAATATGTAGACACTTCATACAACAAAACAGCAACAGCAATTCTCTCCTAATGTTATAATAACAAAATAAACTGTATTACACAAGGCCAACTGTACAACCTTGGAGTCAAGTGTTTGTTATTAAACTGATAAAATTACCCAAATCTTACATGAGACCATTTTAAATATTGTAGCCAGGCTCCTAAAGAGGAATGATGGAAATGCTTCATAAATAATCCCCTTTGTTGTTCTGCCTTGTAATTGTGTGCCTGGATTACATTCATTCCCCCTTAAGCTGGGTTTACGGCCTGCGGTCGAAGCCTCATGTGCCGATTCCTCCTCTTAGTGCTGAGAAAATGAGCCCTTAATGGCAGCTCGCTGCCTGTTGCTCGCTGCCAGCGCCGGATTTCGGGTTTTGTGGTAATTAGTGAGAAACATTAATGCAGCCCAGCAGAGGTGGCGCTGCTGCTTACCGGCATGCCTGCATTCGTCATGGTGTCTGTCCTAAAGCCTCTCAGGGCAGAGCCTGTGCCCCCCCCCACTCTTTTTCATGTTCCCCACCTTCTCTGTTGCTCCACTGGTCTCCATGGTATCTGTGTTCCCCCATGTTCCCTTCACACCCCCCACAGTCCACAGATAGAGCAGTACTCACAAGGCCCGGCTTGCTGGGGACGGCATGGTACCTCAGCAGCCTCTGCACACGTCTGTGGATCTCATCCCAGCAGGCCGGGCTGGCCGGGCCGCTCCGGAACCTAAGGGACCCCCAGTTGGTACAGTGCAGTTAGCTTCAGTGGCCAGATGGGGTCAAAGAGAGCACTGAGAGGGTCGGGAAGCGTGATGGTGCCACGCAAACCTCACACTCAAAGCACATTTGGTGATGCTCTCAAAACATGCTGTGTTACTTAATGTTTAAGTAGGGAAAGAGAGGCTCAGCTTTTATCCAATAGCATCTCCAGCCACAGATACAACTGGAAGCTCTACCTTTCAGCCACTAGTCTGTGCTCTAACTCTAAAAATTACAGTCGTTAAAGCATAAAGTCGGCAGATGCACATGCTGGGTATCAGCCTGCCAGCAGTCAACATCCCTTAGGATTAAAATGTATGAATAAAAATGGTCTTCAACATGTATCATTAGTTATGAAGTGGCTAATGAAGAAACTATTCAAACAGACACGAGTAAATGGAAATTGTTTGCTTCTCAATTGTTCCTCTGGAGCTTCAAGATCTTCGGAATGCGTGAAGCTTTCTTGGGTGATGGCAGAGCCATTTGGAGGTGTCTGCCATGCGGGCGTGTCCTGGCAGACATGCAGCCTGATTTAAACAACATGCCAAAGGGCTGACACCCATTGATAGGAATCGCCTTCCTAACAAAGGCAAACAGAAGAGATCATTCCTGCCAATGGCTGAGGGTTTTGCCTTTAATCGTACACAGGGCAGCATGCCCTGCTGCAGCAAACGACTGGAACGGAGAGGCAGGGCCAGATTGGGCCAAACGGCCAGCTAAGCAGCTGCCGCTTGTCTCCGCATTGAGCGGCCCCAAAAACGTGCCTCTCTGCCGCTCACCAGACTCTGCAGAGGTGCCTTTAATCTCTGGCACCAAGGAACCCACCATATTCTCAATCAAGCTAAGCGGATCACTCACAATTTACTTTTCATTTCAAAATTGTCTATTGATTTTGATTCCTGCTATGAACTGAAATGCGACCAAACAAACATGCGGTGGCGTTCACGGGCCCCTGCCGGGATCGATGGCAGGGTCACGTGTGTATTAAAGAGTCGGGGTCAAGCGCGCTCAGTCTCGCAAAAAACCCAATCAATAGCATCTCCCTTTGTTTTCCCAGGTCCCCCCTTCTCTTAAGCAATAAGCAAACATGACACAACATCAGATCTTGTCATTTGAGGGGGAGAAGAATTTTCCTGCTTTCAAAGATGAGAATAAAGATTAGACAGACAGGGCGCCTCATTTGGCTGAGATGATACGGTTCAAATTCAGTCAATACAGCCTAAATGGAAATTCATATGTAGAGTTTTTCTTCATCCTTTCAATATACTGGCAAATTTAAATACTTTCTGTGTCTGGGGGCTAATGTTAAATACATAGAAAATAAATTCAAGATAAAAAGCCTACCCTCAAAACCTTCAACTGGTTTCAAAAATACCAGAGAGCGCCCAGAACCAGACGCAGAACAATCTCTCAGACTCAGACGATACTGGAGCCCACGATGACCGCAGACTGAGGCGACAGCCATTTGCTGATGATTCTGCTCTGGCCCCTGCCCTGTCCGGCAGGATGCCCCCGTGCTGTGGACCAGCTGATCGAAACATTAACAATAAGCCAGAGTGTGTCTGTCGCCACCATGAGAAGCTCTACCAAGCATCCAGGCAGCTCTAGGAGGGCCCTGGCAAGCCAATGGCAGAGGGCGAGGAAGCCCACAGGAAGCCAGTCCCAGTCTAACACCCAGGGTAGCAGGCCTACATTTGCCACATAGCGCTGCAAAAATAAACTGCACTTAGACTTTGTACTAATGAGAGTCAATGCTGAAGGTCTACACTGATGATTTATATAGCAGATATTTTTGTTTTATTTTGAGTGAATTACTTTGGGCATTGGGTAATACGCAACGGAATGTTCATCTTCTACAAAACGACTATAATGAATCGTACATAAGAGAAGCGGGTGGGACAGGTCACCATCTGGCTGGGGAGGGAATGTCAGGTGACCAGTGGAAATGGCTGGGGTTAATTTAGTCTACCTGCCCCTTGGTCCCAATGTGTGTATAACTTGGGCGTGTTGTGTTTGCCTCGCCCCAGTGACCCAGACCTAAGCACCAGCTCTCCGCCCGTCCCATTCCGGTTCCCTTTATTTCCAATCTCTCTGTTCAGGTTTATTTTTTGCCTTTATATGTTTTCTTAATGTACCTCTGGGAATATTTATGAATTTCATTGTTTACCAACAGGTACACACTGTCCCCTAAGAGGCAGCTTTCAGCCTGCTTTGTGACAAACTATTATACAAAACACAGACAACCCGCAGGCAATATTCCAGACAGAATTGTATGGTTTTATATCAATAGTGTACCATTTAGTATTAGCATTCTGCTAATCAACCCAATTACTTAATGTAACTTATCAAAGGTCTGTACTGTTACAACCCCCTCATAAATTACTCACGACCAAATAAAGTGATGGTCGTGCTTGATGAACTTTTAAAAGGAATTTAGATTTAAGGGAGCAGAACATCATTGTTACCATGATGACCATGGACACTTCTACACCATGGGTGCAGCGCATTCACGAAGGATGGGGCACAAGACGGGATCTTACCTTTCACGTAGGGAGCTACGGATCAGCAGGGGACTCTGGGTAACCGTCACGCCAGGCACAGGGGTGGAGTGGGCCGCCGGGGAAGCCCCCGCAGCTGGGCTGAGACACCTCTTCCCTGGCACCTCCCCAGGGGACCTGCCTGCCTTTGGAGAGCACCTGTTCTCCGCTGGGGAGGTGGAGACCCTGCAGCGCAGGCGGCGATCTGGACCGCGAAATGCACACCCCCCCATTCACAGATGAGGACCCTAAAGGCAAGCCCCACCCCCCCCAGGAAGATGCTTCCGCTTTACGAAGCTGGGCAACAGTGGGCAAAATTATTCTCCATGCCCTCAGGAGCTGGAGAGCTTCATTCATGTGGCACAATCCTTCTGAGACATACATTTCAGGAAAAGTAATATGCATAGTTGGGTATTAAGGTCTCTCTCCTTTCAGGTTCCATTGAAGCGCAACCTTTTGATAACACGTTTCTGTCAAAATGTCACTTACTCTCGCAAACTTCGGTCGGTAGCTGCCAAGAAGTGAAGAATCTGCCAAGGAATAATAAAAACAGAAACCAATAAATATACGATGAGACGGGCTTGGATGCCGACTGAGCCACAGGGACCAGGCAGACACAAGCGGACGAAACGGCGGTTCCTCAGAGGACAGATGAAAATTAAGACGTACATGCACACCTTGGAGGTGACTGACTGCAGAAGCCGCGGACCAGCTGTGAGGGAGCACCTGGTAAGACGGCTGTGGACAAGGTGAGGACTCGTGGAAGGAAGAGTTGGGCAGGCGGGGAACCTGCGGGCGGCAGGACGACACCGGTGAGCCGGCGGAGCTTAACAGCAGCAAACAAACCACAGGCCTCATTTAGCGCCACATATTTGTCTTTCATTTCAAGTTTAATCGCTTCCAGTAAAGACCACAAAATGCTGAAAGGGAGGAAGTTTGAGAAGACCGGTGAAACGTCAGCTTTGCCCAGGTGTGCGGAGGCTGCAGTTACATCAACTTCAATTAAATTCTTGGCACTTCAATTATATTGCATGATTATCGCTCTCATTAATAAAGAGCAATTCACTTCCACATAAACAAGCGTGCAGCTTTAAACACACATTAATAATGCATCCAGTGGGCTAAGCCCCTTCAATAGGAAGCTATTTGTTAATCATGGTTTGACTCTTAATTACCAAGGTTAATTGTAGCTCCAGGATGTATTCTGCACAACGCTCGGTTTTAAAGGCTACATTCCAAAAAACGCAGTACTGACATCCCCACCAAATCCATCCATCCATTTTAATATCTGAGGCCCTGACATAATTCCCAGCAAAACTGCTGCATAAGTATGCAAAGAAACCACCAAGTACACGATGAATCGTACATAAGAGAAGCGGGTGGGACAGGTCACCATCTGGCTGGGGAGGGAATGTCAGGTGACCAGTGGAAATGGCTGGGGTTAATTTAGTCTACCTGCCCCTTGGTCCCAATGTGTGTATAACTTGGGCGTGTTGTGTTTGCCTCGCCCCAGTGACCCAGACCTAAGCACCAGCTCTCCGCCCGTCCCATTCCGGTTCCCTTTATTTCCAATCTCTCTGTTCAGGTTTATTTTTTGCCTTTATATGTTTTCTGCTGCATAAGTATGCAAAGAAACCACCAAGTACACGATACTGCAAGTCACCGGCATGCCCACCAAGACGTAAAAACACGTCAAGGAAGAATTATGTAGGCAGTCAATGAAGAGGTCAAGTTTAGACAGGAAAAACAGCCAAATGGCTGCCCAGAGATAGACCAGGAACCTGTGGGCCAGCCAGGACTGCAGATGCTCTAGGAACCACACTTGGAACAGTATGATTCAAGTGAAATGGCCTGAGGCTCCTACCACAAATGGGGCCTGGTGTTCAGACTCCTTTTTGAACCTGAAGGGTCCCAGCTGGAGGTGGCTGAGCCGCTGCCTGGCTTCCTCAGAAAGCTGGCACATGCGCCGGTGGGTGTATGGGGACAGGACCCGTAGCTGGGAGGCCACTGTGGGCCTTTCGTAGCTGCAGGTAGGACGGGCCGCAGGGGTCCCCTTTGCCGCAAGGTCAGTGACCCCCCTGGGCCTTTGGATAGATCTGGGTTTCTCTGAACGCATCTGAAAAGTCATGCATGTCATTTAATAAATAAAAACTTAAACTGAAAGAAAACCCTCTCTCTCTAAAACACTATTCAAAAACAAGCAGACACAGAATGAGCGCAGTGAGCACAGGAAAATTCCATTATCATAGCGAATGGGGAAAAAAGTCCTCAAGTGCGGTATTCTGAGGAAGTACTGAGGAGTTACGCTGACTGTACATGAAGTAGAAATTCTTTAGGTTCTTAGAATCCTGAAACAAGCTCAGTGTAGACAGGAAAAGTACCCCTAAACAAAGCCAACATCACCTTTGTTGGCAAATGGCTTCAATAATTCTAACAGCAGCTAACATAATTCTGTATTGCAATAACTGTTCTCCTGCAGGCGATGTTCGGATAAATAAGTTTTTAAAAAATGTTAATTGCATTTGATGGCCGGGTCCAGACTAATGTGATAATGCCATTACATGGCTGTAAAAATAAAGATAATTTAAATGCTAATTTGAACATCCTGCCATATTAGCTCATTTTAAAAACAGAATAAATAAATCCTGATTTAGATTGCTTTGAGAGGAGAGATTTAATGAAATTAAGCATTTTTGCTTTTATTCCTCTTTGTCCCGGTTCTCTTTAGGTTGGAGCACAAAGGAGCCATTTGCTGCTGCAAGTTGGGCTTGTCTGATGTGATTAGTGAGTCGCTGGTCTTGGTAACAGTAGATAAAGCAGGGTGTCCTTGAAACAACAAAGCTGGGGCCCTGAGTAGCTTATTAAACAACAAACGATTCCCGTTCAAATGCTTGCAAATCACTGGGACAGAACCTATTTATAAAGGGCCGTGTCAAGCCAGGACTTGCGTGCTTGCAGGAAGGACAGGCAGAGATCTGGACTGAACAGCAGTAACAATGCCCAAGTCAGAGAGGGCTGTCTGAGAGACTGAAAGGCAGGGGGGGTGATGAGCAAACTGCCCATTTAGCTAATGCAAAGCCCTAATAGAAAGGAAGGGGGCCTCCACACCTTTCTCCACACGGCCTGTTTAATGATGTTCTCGGGCATCGATCAGCCGGCCACTAGCATGACAGCGATGCTCACCTCCATCACTCTGAGAATGCGCATCTCCTCGCCAGTCATTACAGGGAAGCCGGCCTTTATGCACAGCTGGCATTTTGTCGATAGTCCCCCTGTATATATATGGCCCCCTATAGCCAGAGCCAGGCTGTGGGTCGGAGAGAGCAGCGGCGACTTGATAACAGTTGATAGCTTTTCTTTTAAGGTCAAGATGATTTTACATAGTAACACCATGCCTTCTGGCTGTGCGAGATCTGCTACTGTTTTTAGATGTAGGTGCACAGAAAACGTCTTTCTTTGTTTTGTGTCAGCTTTTGTTAAAGCAGAAAGTACACAAAAATGGTATCCAATGAACAGGGCTGAAAATTTTGTACATTTCCTTCTTTGGAAATAAAGCATACTTCATATTGTGTATTGAGGTAGCCTAGCCGAATTAAAATACAATTATAGAAGTAATTATTTAAGAAAGGGGGGATGAACCTGAAAATAACAAGAACATAGAATCTATCAATACTCGAAAAAGTTAGATACGAAAACTCCAATAGAGTGAATACGGCCCCTTCTGTTATCCAGGTATCTCCACAGTCACATATATAAAAATTACATCTTTGCTGCATAGATATTGCATAAAAAAAATTATGAAAATGGACCAGACACTAAAAATTATTGAACAGATGTGACTTGAGAAATCAAGCCGTGAAGCAGAGGACAGTCCATGCGTCTTATGGAACGGTCATTGTAACTTTGTTCTCAGCTCATTTAAGCTCTACAGCTTGATGGTAAAATTTGAATTTGAAATTGTGACTATCAACCATCAGTTCCTTTGTGTGTGTGTGTGTGTGTGTCTATGCCCCCATATTAGACGCAATAAACTTCAACTTGCTTAAATGAAAACAGGTATTTAACTTGCTTAAGATGACAAAAGGTGCAATAAGGAGCAGACACGCTGAACACTTACAGGGCATGAAGACTGCCAGGCTTTCAAATCACATTCCTTCATAATAGTGCTCGTTGTAAATTCCACTCTAGGCGATATTCCCTAAGGAAAAGCAATTTTAAAAGTTCACAGGGAATCAGGGTGGATATATTTTACAAAAACCCCCTGTAAATAAGAAAAGTGATAACTAGGTTAATCTGTGATGAGTCATGAACCTACAGCGAAGGAGGCTGATTTCTTCATAAGCATCTCTCTCCCTGGACCAGAGCCCCCAGGAGATCGGGTGGGGGCAGGATATAAGAAAGCCCTGGTGTTCATCTCAAGGGTGGCCAAGATTTCACCCTCTACAGAAGGAAATTAACACGGGCAAGGTCACCATCACAAATATGTGAGTATGGATCACAAAGGGCAAATCTGTGGAAGATACTAGGAGTTAAGTCACAAATGAGGGGGCTGACCTGGGGGAACAAGCTGAATCAGCTCAAAGCAGCTCGAGTCCACTGCAAAATATAAACAGATAAATTGGCCATTACTGTAGTAAAGACACACCTTAATCATTACTGTAGTAAAGACACACCTTAATAATCCTGATAAGGACTGAAATCAAATAGGAGCTACTTACGTTCCAGAATATCAGCTATATCACATGGGTCAACAGCCTCTGAAAATGTCTTTTTGGGAACATTTACAAACCAGAAAACAAGCAAATCAGCTGGCTCTTTAACTGTGGAACTGAAAAAGTAATGTCAAAATATTTCAAGAAAATATAAAAATAACAGTACAATGAAAAATAAACATATCATAAAAGTTCATCACAATTAACCCTAGCAAATCTGTTAGTATGGTACACTGCTGTAAAGCAAAATTAAGAGAGTCACAGGCATGCTAATAAAATGGATGTCTAAGCAAGAAACTGTTTGAATCCTTGGCTCATCCTACCTTCTCAAAGACCATTTTTTCATGGAATAACAGAGGAAACACAGGAGCCAAACAAAGTGTCTTCTGGTATTGGCCCATTATACAGAGACTCAGGTATATGTCCTGATGGTTGGGAAGCACCACCCCAGGGCAGGTAATCTGTTATTAAGAAAAACATAGTAAAATGTTTCAGTTAAAATACGATATTAATTATGGAAATGACGTATCTTTAAGATGTCCCCGTTATTGTAAATATCGTCCAAAACGAGGGCAATATGTTTATATATTATTTGTTTATTCATAGCGTGTTCCGTTATAATTTGATTTGCAGCTTCCGTGTGCGACGCATGCGAATAACTGCACCAACTTCAGCGACCAAGCAGCGCTTCAAAGATTTTCAGTTTCAGTTGTGATCAGAGCGACATCATTAGAGACAGCAGACTTCCTGGGTTAATGGGGGGTTTCGTTGTTCAAAAGCTTATACGGTGCCACTTTAAGTAGAGGCGGATCGTCCGATTATTAATGTTTGCAGCACGGTTATCTATCCAGTTTGAGAATTATTTCCTTTCCATTCAGTTTCACCATATCTAAGGCTTCAGGATACCGACATGCACGGAAAAAACCCTACTTACGGCCTGAATATCCACATGCACAGTGCATTTGAGCACTTTGCGCGACATTTTACACACAGAGTACCCCTTCTTCGGCGGAGACACCCCACCCCTGTTCAAACTTCGGTCGCCATAGCGGCCACGGACGCCGCAACTGAACAGGACGTAAATGCACCACGCGCCGTTAACGCAGCAAGAGTAGTTTCTCACATCATCCCCGCAGCGACTTTACTGCCAAGATGCCCTTCATGCAGTGCAGTCACACTCCAAGCGGCGTTTTGCGCAAGGATACTAGATAAATAGATTAAAGTATCACCGACAGCAAAACTGGGTACTGATTTGTGGTATGGAAATATGCCATAGTGTTACATTCGTGGATGAATAGACATTGGTATTTTGATTATGAAAGCTCAGAAAACACGTAAAATCTATAACACGCGTACGTAAACGTGGTGATTGATCTATAACATACAATGACTTCATAAGACACGATAACATTTATTACAAAGCATAAATCACTACCCATCTATTACAAAAGGCGTAATGGTCAAGTGGTCATCCCCCCGTATTCAAATATGCCACGATGTTATTGCAAGAAGTAATGTCGCAAGTAAATTATAAAATTCTAGACATACATTATATGTATATATGTTGGACTGTAGGTTTTTTTCGCGAATATATCTCCACATCTTTCTGTGTTGTCTTGTAAATAGTGCTAAGATGTTAGAATGCAAATTCATGTGGCTCTGATTGACAGGAACAATTTCTCCACCTTTAACTTACCCTTTCTGTCGATGTGCTTAGTGAAGGAAGAAGTGAAGCTAATGTCAAAACCATGACATTTACACTCTTATTATGTCAAATCTGGCTTCTGCGCGTAACTGTGCCATTGCAGAGCTGATAAATCCTTATTCATGTGTCAATTTAGTCATACACATTGCCAGTAGTACAAAGCAATTCTCAATCTAATTCAGTGTCATGTTTCGATTAGAATTCAAAGTTTGCTTATTTCATTGCTGAGCATATTTCTTGCGCATCTTAAAAATTAAAAATGGCATGTGTCTTTAAATATTTCCATTCACAACAATACATATTTAATTACAGAGAACAAAGCTCACCTCCGGGTAAGAAGTTGGATGTGATTGAAGAAAACATAACGTAACCCTTGATCTGGCAAAGAGTAAGCTGCTGTCATATAGGCTAGGTATTAGAAATAGATGGGTGAATGGATGAGTGATCAAATGGAATAAGAAACAATGCATGATAAGTAGCCCAGAATGAGAATCTATGGATTCCACAGTCAGATATAAAGGAGGGACAGCATTAGCTATAAAAACACAGCAAACAGAATAAACCCAAACTAATCCACTGGCAGACTGATACTCAGACACATGACTGTTGGTAAAAGTCATTCGGCCAAAAGATTGTTCAAACTCCATAATATTTTCGACCTAACACATATTTTTGTTGAAACCTGTATTAAGAAAACTTACATTTAATATAATTCATATAATATAATTTAATATAATTATTATAGAGAATAATTAGAGAAACAAATATGTTAAATAATAACATTACAATAATAAATGTTATTCTCCAGACAGTTTTGTGGTTTGAATAGGAACTGGCAGGTTCTCTGCAAAAAAAAAGAAGAAAAAGAATGTGTGCTGTTTTCCCTCAGTTCATGTAATCGGTGGCCCTCAAATCTGAGGTTGGCAACAGCACGCTGGAGGCAGACAATTTGGTTTGGGAACAAATCACAGGCTTATGGGTAATTACACTCTAATCTACAATGAACTACTGTAAAGCTGGACTAGCCAATATGCTATCAGCACTGGACAGACACTCGAGTGATTTCGCTGGTTGGCAACGCTGATGTTTCATAAGGGCTGTCTCTTTTTGCAGATTGTGGTCCAGATGTTTCTGCCAGGCCAAGCACTAAATATCACCTTGCAAAAGAGACCTTAAATGTATATCAGAATATATCAGGGAGACAGTTTGAAGCTTTAAATAATAAAAAATAAAAAAAAACCCACTAATGACATTGACGTCTTCAAATGAGTTTCAGCTGTATTTATTTATTTTTTTCTCAGAACAATCTTGAATGTAAGGTCAGTTCCTAAAAAGTGCATAATACACAGTGGAGGATTTCTGGGTACAAAAGTTACACATAACATATGATTACCCCAGATGTATCACAACATTTGATACGTAGCCTGGGTGTTAATTAGGAAAACAATTTGATATCCAGTGGTTTAAATGGAACTGCAGAAAAAAATCTAGTGAAAGCTCCATCCACATTTGAATGTGCGCACAGAGCCAGGTGGTGGCACCAGAACATAAGCTGTGTGACTGGACTGGCTAAGATGAACCTGGAGCCTTTTCAGAATGCAGTAATAAAAAAATAATGTGATTCACAGGTAAAGACTGTAGAATCCTTGTTTTTCAGTCTCTGGGTCATACCAGCCTCAGAAGTAATCAGACTTGGCAAAGAGAGGTTTTAGGTGTTTATTTACCAAGAAACAAGGAACAAGGAAGGACAGAGTAACTCCAATTTTAAAGCACAGAGCAAAAACTCATTTTAATGAACACACGACTCAGGGAAAAAAATACAGTGAAAAATACATCTTTTGTACAAAAATAAGAAAAAAAGTTGAAACGGCAAGTAATATTTCATTTGGAACACAATTAGGCTGGGCTGGTTGTTTTCTGCTCTGACGGGCGAGGGGTGTTCTCCTGTTTGCACCTGAGCGCGTGCGGTGTGCTTAACAAGCTGGCCATCACTCCTGTCATCCATACTCCAGCAGATGGGCCTGGTCCTCCTAGGAACCTCCCACGCAGAGCTTTCAAAATAGACCTCTAAGGCCACGCTCCATCTGTTACCAATAATATCAGCCTAAAAAAAGTGTTTAATGTTGCTGACACCACGAAGGGTGCAGGGCGAAAACGCCCTGAAAAGGTGATCTATCAGAACAAAGTGTATGGACCTCCTTCACGCTTAATTAAACCCGCATATTTTAGGATTCTCCTTGCAGGGTGTCGCTCGGTGTGGCCGACCCTGCCAGCTGCTCAGAACCAGGTCACCGGTGGTTCATTTATGGGAATCAAACTAGTGTCTTCAACATCATGTCATGGTTCAGAAATCCCCCCCCAAAAAATTAACTATTTACCCAGTGAGAAAACTAGATTGGCTAGGAGCATAGATCAGCCTAAAAAAAAAAACATTTAATGACACTTCGCTGTAATATTATTCTGTATAAAATCAATCTCTCTTTTCCTGTCCTCTGCTGTGTTCCAACAGGAAGCCTTCAGTTCACACCATTACCATATGCTATCACTATATAACATTAACTGCATCATGAATTAATCTGCACAAAGCGTACTTACCTCCTGAAGCACAATTAACTTTCCGATACTGCTTGTGTGTACTTCCATTTGTAAAGACTCCTAGCGAAACCAGTTTCCTTGGTGAGTTTGGGTACTTAATAAATGCAAACAGTGCTCCTGCTCATTATACTGTGAATAACAGAGTCACATTTTCACTTTGAGGAGCTAGGAACCAGCGTGTTTACCCTGTAATTAGCATGCTGACATACACCAAACACGGCAGGCTGA
>JABFDZ020000037.1:24280716-24293066 GCA_019775955.2 Pollimyrus isidori
GCAGACCCACCATTGTTATTGAGGGGTGGAGAATCAGATTGGGTAGTGTTTGGGTGGAGAACATCCTTGGGAAGTGGAGGGGTGGAGAAGCAGCATGGGAAGTGGAGGGGTGGAGAAGCAGGACGGGGAGTGGAGGGGTGGAGAAGCAGCATGGGAAGTGGAGGGGTGGAGAAGCAGCATGGAAAGCTTATGAACGTTTTTACAGTTTGACGGCTAACCTATAACCAGAAAGTTTTCAGGTGTTGATGACACAATGTTTATTTCCTATTATTATTAGCCTGCTCCAAAATGATGGAGATTAAGCGATTAGCAAATGTTAGCCGCATCCTAATACTGTCTATTTCTGTCTAACACAGAATAATAACATACAAATTAGGATTTCTGGAAATCTCGAAAAATGTATTTACCCTAATCCTGCTCCGTTCGCAGTTCACAGTTACAAGTACCATGGTAAACACTTCCTTGTGGGGGCTGAAACTGAGGGGTGTCTGGTGCTCACCAGGGAGAAGTCAGGCGCGTTTTGGCAGAGCAGACGTGGGAAGACAGCCTGACGCTGGACACGCTCCTCGTCCTCAAACACGTTGCCGTACATGAAGCCGTTCATCATGGTGGAGTGGGCATGCACGTCGATGTAGAATTCCAGGCTCACCTTCTGTGGGGGGGGCAAACACAGACATGGAATTCGTAATGTGGTGGACACAGTCCAGTCTGACACCTTAGAGATCAGAGACAGACGCTACATCGTGAGGCCACGGTGCTTAAAGGGTGACCTGTAACCTTTAGCTGTGCTTCTCTAGTGCCCGTCTCGCCCCCAACGCCAGCTTCAGAGCCATGGTGTCATGTAAGCAGTCACATTAAGGCCACACCCAAGCTGGGCTAGAGGAAGGACCTGCGATGGCAGCTTACCAACCTTGCAGACCACGAGCCAAGTGAACAGCTGGAGCCAGGATCACCCACGAGGGAAATACCCCACAGTGAGCCTGAGTGTGCGGGAAGGGAGGTGAGGTAGGGAGTCGAGCTGGTATTCCCTCTGTTATTCACCGCCAGGAGGGAGCCCCTGGAGGGGCCGGCCTTCACCGGTTTGCAGACGCCAGGAGGGAGCTCCAAAGCCTGGCCTGGAAGTGAGATTCCGGCAGTGCACTGAGGGCTGTTGGCGTCAACAGCTATGTGACGTGTGACTGGTTGGACAGCTTGTGCTTGGAACTTTCCAGAAACCACGCCCTGCCCGTCCTCTGTGCTCTAGCTCCTTCTAGACTCCTTCCCTAACCCCCCATGTCATCCCTCCCAGTGTCTCTAACTCCCCCCCGCCACGTTACTGCCCTGCCCCCCCGTACCCCTAACCCTAACCACCCCACACTGCCGCCTCACCCCCATGTCCCGGCCCTCCACCTGCTGCATCTCATTGCACATTCTGCTGTACACCTCAGCGCCCTGGGGGTCACCAGGCAGGAGCGGGTGGAGGGGAGATGGGTGGACGCTGTATGGGGGGGGGGGGCTGCTGTACAGAGGATGGGGGATTGAAATTCTGCTCACAGCAAAAGCAATTTCCTGGCAAGCAGCGTACTGTCAGCCCAGCGATGGCAGCCTGTGAAATACGGCGTCTGTGAGCAGGCCGGGGGCGCGCTGGCAGCGTGATGGATGGAGCCCCTGGGGGGGCAGGCGCCATTAGGGCGGCTCTGTCGGCCGCATGCCGGAGCGGCGGGCTTTAATGGCGGGAAACGCTTTGCCGATAAGAATGCAACACAGAGCTGGGACACAAAGCCAGGCTTTGGTGACGCTTCTGTATAAATGTGCTGTATAAAAGCTTGTAATCTACAACCCAGAATAAACATCCACCAGGTGGCATAATCCTTAACATAGCTGTGCTCATTCAGAGCTGGTGAAAAAACAAGCACATGATCTGGCTTGGGATGCCATCAAAGTGAGTGGTGTCCATACTGTGGACCATACTAGCTGCATAACCCCTCCCCCCATAAGTGCTGGACAACTGACGTGGACAAACCAGGCCAGTTCAGGCCCAGTCTGCCCTGCTCTGGCTAGCACCTCCTGCTGGAAGTATATTGACAGTGCAAACAGCATACATGCATGTGAGAATCATCTGGGACTAAAGACTGTATGTGTGAAGCGCTAATGCTATTTCCAAAGAGTCTCATGCCTCTGGCTCAGAGCAACCAACCTCTTTTTCCATCACATAAAAAAACCAACAAACTGAGTGATTTTATTTTCCGCAAACAATTCCGTCCTCCCCTCAGCCTGCTGTTTTGAGCGCTTTACTTGGAAGTGGAAGGTCAAAGCCTTTCTGTCTGTTACAGGCTTATCGAAGGTGAATTCATTAGTCCCAGGCTTTTAGGACAGTAAGACATTTCCTTATCTTATACCGAGCTTAATGGTACTGATATTATCGACCACCCTATCGATTCAGTCTTTGAGTGATTGGCTAAAGGAATTTAAATAACAATAATAATGATTAGCTTTGCAATTAATTTATAACAAAGAATTGAATGTCTTCTTTTGGCTTAATGGAAATAACCTTCAAGGCTTTGGACTGAAGGTCACATGATATACAAAATGGTGGAATTATGACTGGAAAAGACAAAATTATAGAAATTTTACATACATCATCTATGTCCTCAGTTGTGCAAACTTTAAATAAGATCCGCACATCTGGCCTAAGATGACACACAGCAGCACAAGCGTGGCTAGGCGGCTGTTATCTACGGCTTCTCGCTGGCTGAGGACCGCAGAGCCATAAAACCAAGATACAAAGATAGATGGCAGTATGGAGATAGTTGTTTTCCACTCACAAGCAAGGTGGTAATGGTCTACTGCTGTCTCTGACTGTCAATTGACCTGTGTCAGCTGACCCATGCTCCTGGGTAAGGCAGAAGCCCCGGAACGAAGGGGTCTCTAGCTCCACCACTGCACGGGTGAGGCACTACCATGTGAATCTATGGGTTCTATCAGAAAAGACTGAGTCGATGACAGCAGAGGACATTCGCAAAGACAAACGCAGGGTGCATTTCCAAATTCAGAGGACTGCAGACAGAAATCCACAGGCCAGCAGGACAGTGTGTGTGTTGGGGGGGGTATATTAAAGGAAGCACGGTGGAGCAAAATTCATCTAGTCTACCTGACAGAACCTAATACATTTGTTTCAGATGGAAAATTAATTTTCTAATATTAAAAAGGTCAGAAATGAACTATGGCAACGGCACCCCCTTTGTCATCTTTAACAAATTATCCAAAATGGCGCTGTCAGATTGGTGGGCATGATGAATGTTACCAGTAATCAGCCAATCAAAAACAATTCTTCTTTTCCTTTGATAAATGGAGTGGAAAAGCATCACTTAAGCTGCAAGACGGATCCATTTATTTCTTTTTCATTATTGCTTTTTTCCCATGTTAAACAAACACTACCAAGCCACAGTGCTACCGAGAGACATTATTTTCACTCGTTTATTGACGTTATTTTCCCCTCTGTGCTCACTTTTGCATTTAAAAAGACATATCTTTGTTTTTGTTTTCTGAAACCCACTCTGGGTTTAATGTCTTCCATTCAATTGGGCCGATTGCTGCAGAGTCAGAAAATTGGGTGTGACAAGAAGTATTGGGTGAAATTCTGGGAAATCGAATCGAGCGCCCTGATACATCTCACAATATAAACAATTCAAGGAATAATGCAGAAAGCACTAAGGTAGAATCACTCTGTGGCACGTTGGTAGGTGCACAGGCACCGTGCAGTGAAAATTTCACTGGCATTTTATTAATATTCTCATTAACACACATTTTTAATATGGAATACGGGTAGCCTCATTACATACTAACATATACCAGGGCCTGCCTCCCCAGTATGCCCCCTCAGGATTGGAGGAAATGAAGTGGGCCGAGGGCACGGGCACGGGTCAGAAGCACATGGCGGAGAGCCCTTCAGTGCCACCTTATCTGAGCACTGTGTCCGAGGAGATTAGCTAGAATCCAGTTGGAGGGAATACGGTCATGTGACTGAGTCAAAATGACTGCCACGATTATCACCTCACACTCTTCAGTTAAATGCTTTTAATTACTGCACTTGCCATGATTTCATCATTTCTCTTACAAAGAGAAAAATGAATGCTATTCACCCTTTTACTTTTTATTTAAAGGCTTAAAAAAACAGTTCTTGAATTTTGTGTACAAAAAAACAACAGATATCTTCTTTTTGAGTGGGCCAATAAGTGGATTACTTTTAAAAGATGAAGATGTGTGAAAAAAGTAGTGATTTATTTCTGGGTTACCCAGGAATTACACAGAGAAAGTAAAAATACACTCAGAGGGAACAACTTTAGAGTGATATTTGATGGTAATATAAATGGCCAGTCTGAGTAATATACAGTATGTACTGCTGAAACAGTCGGTCCCCCAGGTTGGATGTCAGAAGAAGGAACATTCACTTCTGACAGAATGTGAGAAGGTCATGGTTACACTCTTTCAGTGGGTTTTAATGCGATAAACATTCTCTCAGCACTCTGGAGCCACCTGGATTATATCCCACAGTCATGTGGCCCATAACTGAAGGCGCTACACAAAGGTGCCATGGCTGGTTGGATTCCTGCATGTTCTCCCATCTCTCTGCTGCAAACTGGCACTCAGAGGGAACCTGGGCTGCATGCTCCCCCCACCCTATGGCAAATTCAGGTGAGGACCCTTCACATGTGTGTCACACCCTCCTGAGGACTGGCCTGTGGTCCGTGTCTGTAGGTGCCCTGCTGTCCGCTCACCTGAGCATGTCCTATCAGTCCCAAGTGAAGGTCAAGGAAGGGGATTTGTGGGAAAAATAAAGCAGGGCTGTGTGTGTATTTGTCTTTGTGAATCTGTATGTATCTGTGTGTCCATGTGAGTATATGTGTCTTTCTGTGTGTATATGTGTGTGCGTGTATATAGGTGTGTGTGTGTGTGTGTCTGAATGTATGCCTGCATGTGTGTGTATGTATGTATGTACTGTATGTATGTATGTATGTATGTATGCCTGTATGTGTGTGTATGTATGTATGTCTGGGTGTGTGTGCGTGTGTGTGTGTGTGTGTGTGTGTGTGTGTATGTATGTATGTGTGTGTGTGTGTGTGTGTGCGCGTGTGTGTGTATGTATGCCTGTGTGTGTGTGTGTATGTATGTATGTCTGGGTGTGTGTGTGTGTGTGTATGTATGTATGTCTGGGTGTGTGTGTGTGTATGTGTGTGTGTGTGTGTGTGTATGTATGTATGTCTGTGTGTGTGTGTGTGTGCACTTGTGTGGGAGCCGCCGGGACCCGGCAGATCAGTCTGCCATGACTGAGCTCATCGATCAGCTGCCCAGGCCGCAGCTGAAGGTTAAGCCAGGGGTTGGATCCCCTGTGCGCAGAGCCAAGCAGCCTGGGTCTTATCAGGATCTCCACATAGAGCGAAGGGCAGGCATCTCCCACAATGGGCTCTGACCTTCAGTAATCCTGCAACCTGCATTTCTCCATTCAATTAACAAGACAGCAAGAACATCTCTGTGAAGAAAAAAAAACATGTAGACACCAACCCCAAAGATACACAGACGCAGGTCTTTCCCGTAGATCAGTGATTCCCAAACCAGTCCTCAGGGACCCCCAGCTGGTCCCCCTTTTTTCTCCCTCGCAGCACCAGCAGGACAGATTATGAAATGTGTATAGAGCTGGGTGATGTAGTTACCCTCCCGTGCCAGGAGGGCGCTGCAGTTCACATTTGGAACCTCCAGTCACTTGAGTATGGACTCCCCTGGTAGCAGATAATACTAATAGCTCATCAATATATATTTTTTTCAAATCGGTTTGTCGTTTATCTGTTTTCTTTAGCTTTTGATAGGTTACTCTTTGCATGGTAGGAACACATCTGTGATGATGGTTACTTTTAGGCCATTCCTCTGCAAGCAGAATTCCAGTGGAAATACATTTAATGTATCACAGCTAAGCATCCTGTTAGTGGTGCAGAGTAGACTGAAGGACATCATTACAGACATTCCACCCAATGAAAAAGCTTAATCTGTTAGGGTAGAGGTCCGGCCCTGGACCCCTCGTCCAATCATAAGTAAGCTCTCATTCAGTATTTCTGACTGAAACTGAGAGTAATGTCACCTTCTCTCTGCCTCCTGATTGGCCCGGGAACAATCACACACATTTGAGTCTTACAAATAAGAGCAGATAAACAGCAGCAGAAAAGAAGAGTCTTTAAAGCGCATCCGTGTGCATTGGCTTGGCCGGAAACTCACAGGCTCCTGGTTGATGCGGACGATGAGCTGCTTGACTGCGTGCAGGGTGGGGTGTGCCCATGGGGAGGGCTCCTGCCAGTGCCGGTTGAGATCGAACCCCATCAAGGAGCAGCTTGGAAGACAGAGAAGCCCTTCAGTCATTTAGCTACCATTTCCTCCCTAGTCCAGCGTTTGCACCTGCAGGCCCTGTGTTCTTCTAGCCAGCTGCACGCTGAGTGTCCATAGCCCCCAGCCTGCTGACTCCCCGGTGACCCCCCCATCACTCTCCCCCCAATATACTGCATTATTTCTTCCAGCCTTGTCTCCCAAGACCATCTTCTGCCGACAGACTATCTCTTCAATCTTTCTGTTCCTACATCTATAAATTTCAATCTTTCTAATCTCTAGCTCCCCAGCGGTGGACTGAATTTCCAGCTCAGTCTTTTATAACCTTCTCCTGTCCCCTAAAGACACACTTTTTTAAATCACATCTCTCTCCGCTCACATTTCTGCTTTTCATGACTAATTTACGCCTTTCACCAAACTTGACGCATGACTATGTAAATAACCCTTAATGTTCTTCCTAGCTTCCATATATTTTTATGTTCCAGGACATTTAAAACCAGAACTATTAAAATGTACTGTGCAGTATCAGAAACCTCAAATCCTATATCTACTCATGAGTGTCATCCATGTTTTTTGCTGTAATGGATATAAAATATTGCAGGTAACCAGTTCAGGGCATTTAAAAATCATGCTATTGATATTGATATATTTGTATATGTAAAAGACAGAAAGAAGGTTTTTGGCCTTTTTAAATTGGCCAGTTCATTTCAGGGAGCCACTGTGGTAGAACTGGGAGTGAACAGATTATTTCCACACAGATAATAAGTTCATAGCATCATGGTGCCCTGATGTCAGCAGGTATGAATTCAATAAAACAAAGCAGGAGCCCATTCATGGCACTGCCATGAGTACCAGGGAGTGGCGAGGTATTGACGGCTGCAGACGCTGATCTGTGGTGGTCATGACCAATTCACTTCCTCACATGCCTGTTTCACGCAGACAACAGCTAACATGCTGGAAAGGCATATCAGCATGTGTGTTTTCAAAATTTCATCCCTGCTCATCTAGATCCAGACATTTTCGACATTTGATAAAGCTGCAAATATTTTTGAACGTCTAGGTCACGTTGAGGACAGCTCTCGGGACAAAAAGTTGTAATACAGAAGAGTCAACACTAGATGGCAGCAGCAAACACCGTTTGTCGCTTATGCATTCAGTGGTGCCGACTCCTTGCGTCTGTGTGGTTCTGTAAAATCAATCATAAAACAGGAGGTAGAAATGACACCCACAGACCACAAACTGCAGCCCTGCCAAATGACGTGAAAATGTGTGGGGAGGCTGGCCAACTGGGCACAGAGACAGGTAACAAAAAAAAAGAAAAAAAAACTGTCACATGAAAACATGACAAAACACGGGGGGATGTGTCCTTAACAGCCGACGGGGAGCGAAACTCGAGAAACATCTGCATGGGCCCTGGGCTCTTCATGCGAATATTACCAAGTTAGAAAGTGGAGCGCTAGCATTTTTTAATCTAAGGGCTAATGTTTGGAAATAAAGGGAGGGGGAGGAAATGAGGGGGCTGAGACCCTATTGACTGCTTCCCTTTTAATCCCCCGCAACTTAATTCAAATCTATAACATTTGGTCCTGCTTAGCTATAAATCTGCAGATGAGTTAAAGTGTTTCCGCATAGATAATTACAGCTATTTTTCTTTACTCTTTTTTCTAAATCAGCGCAATTAATGTCGTACCGCCTGCTACAGGCACTTATTTTCATACAGATCAAACTGCTTCATTCTTTTTTTTCATTCTTGAATGCAGCTATGTCAAAATGTGCATGAAAAAGCTTTTTTTGACATAATGGGGCGAGCTAGAAAATAAATACTTACATCCAGACAAATTTTCAGCAAAAAAAATTGAGAATAGCCAGCCCTCAGCAGACTGGGAGTGTCCTCGGCAAGAGCCCACGGAGCAGAGTTTCTTCGGGATTGGAAGTAAATGACAGAAAGGGGGTCCCTGTGAAATACTACTACTGTAATACTAAAAATAAATCCGGAATTCTGCCATCTAGCTCCCTTGCTTTGTTGCCACTGGGTCATTAAGGGTCTCAGACATTAATGCTCATTACATTCTTTCTTATAAATCTGTGGCAGACGGGTCAGTTTGCCACCATTATGTGTAACTGGGTAGAGCAGGCTGTGGGCAGACGGTGCTTCAGCCGTGGTGTCAGCTTCACTGCTAGCTTCAGACCTCATATCTGACGTTCAAGAGACCAGCCTCCATCCAAAGCCGCCACAGGCCTTCTGAGGTTTGTACACAACCAGCTTTAAACTACAGCCTGATTAAACATGGCTACTGGGCACAGATCTGAGATGCAGTCTAGTTAAGCTTTCGATTGGTGCATATCGCCATAAGACTCGTTCAGTTGGTTTATGTTACCAGGAAGCATTCAAACCTATTTCTGTCTTTATATGCTCACTGTTTAATTATTTAACTATATTTACCTTTACTGAATGTAATGATATGCAAATCTTTGGACAAATGAACATGCAGCTTTTAAACGTTATTACAACCTTCATGCTCACAGCACCACACAAATGTGATTTTAGTAGCTTAATGTTTTAACTGAGCTAATGAAATGTTGACATTAACTTGCCCGTAATTGGTTCTGAACATTGTGAACATTGGTTCTGAAAAGGTGGCACAGTGGCTCAGAGGGTTATGCTGTTGCTTCTCACCTCAAGGGTTGGTGATTTGATTCTCTGCTCTGATTTGCTAGTTACTCTGGAGACTGGCCTAAAGACTCTTTAATTTGTAAGCACCAAACCCCTCCCTCGGTATATGTATATCACATTCCCACCACAGTGCCCCCTATTGTTGTACTCCCGCATTAGTCCCTTAGTGCTGCCTGATCTCCCTGTGCCAAACATAGGTTCCAGGCTCTGATCAGCAAAAGATGGTTGGTTGGTCCCAAACCTGAGTTTGTAGGTGAAATTGCTGCTTCAGATATATCACGTATGAACATGACACTGAATATGAAAGTATGACTACAATCAAGGAAGAACAAGGAAGGATGAGGTCGATGTTGTGAGTGGTTGACTTTACCGGTAGTTTCCCAAGTAGACACCATCAGGGTTGAGCATGGGCACAATCTTGAAGACCACATGATCACGAAGGACTCGTGCCATTGGGTGCTGGCTGACGAGGAAGTCGATGATGCCTAGAGGAAGATGAGCGTGTGCGGTGTGACACTGGGCCGGGCGAATCACACTGTGACACCATGTCAGCTGTGCAGTGCTTATCGGGGCATGGCTAACTCTGCTTAAGAAACGAGAAGGAGATCTAAGACCAAAAAAAAAATAAAACATGCCTAAACGATAAAAGGGGAAATATCAGAGAGCAGTCTGCACATGATGCAAACAGACTTGAACAGGCAATTGGATAAAACAAGCCAGCAGTATATGGTTGATTACCATGAAAGAGATGAGTTACCCGCCTGAGAGAGAAGGCATAGGGGTGGGAGCACATTCTGGCTGTTTGTATCACACACTGAAGGAGGATGAATATCAGGACAGAAAGAGAGGGCAGCACCCCCCCCCATCTCCCCATCCCTCTCTTCTCATCCTATCATTACCACTAATGGAGGCATAACGAGCCCTTTAATAGAGTCAAGGCAGCAGGGTAACGGCAGGCCGGAGCAGTGTGAGAGCAGGCCGCTTCCTGGGCTGACCGTGCCCATCTGTGTGTGGGGCCAGTACAAAGCTGAAAGTCACTTTGGCCCCAGAGCCCTGAGGGCAGCCAGTGCCCCCCCCACGCTGACCCCTCTCGCTTGGTCCTCTGCCCGGACAGAGGATTTTCTGCTTCCGGCCTCAGCTGTGCCATTGGCTTCTCCTTGCAACTTGCCGAGAACAAGTGAAGGAGGACCCAGCCGGCAAGGGGAAAACGACTGGCGTGGAGGAAGAGGTCAGCGTGGAGGAAGAGGTCGGCGTGGAGGAAGAGGTCAGGGTGGAGGAAGAGGTCGGCGTGGAGGAAGAGAAGAGGTCGGCGTGGAGGAAGAGGTCGGCGTGGAGGAAGAGAAGAGGTCGGCGTGGAGGAAGAGGTCAGCATGGAGGAAGAGGTCAGAGTGGAGGAAGAGGTCGGCGTGGAGGAAGAGAAGAGGTCGGCATGGAGGAAGAGGTCAGCGTGGAGGAAGAGGTCGGCGTGGAGGAAGAGGTCGGCGTGGAGGAAGAGGTCAGAGT
Organism: Pollimyrus isidori; assembly: GCA_019775955.2. Classification (NCBI taxonomy): domain Eukaryota; kingdom Metazoa; phylum Chordata; class Actinopteri; order Osteoglossiformes; family Mormyridae; genus Pollimyrus; species Pollimyrus isidori. The sequence goes on from JABFDZ020000037.1 coordinate 24,291,245, forward strand.
GGAGGAAGAGGTCAGCGTGGAGGAAGAGGTCTGCGTGGAGGAAGAGGTCAGCGTGGAGGAAGAGGTCGGCGTGGAGGAAGAGGTCAGCGTGGAGGAAGTGGTCGGCGTGGAGGAAGAGGTCGGCATGGAGGAAGAGAAGAGGTCGGCGTGGTGGAAGAGGTCGCCGTGGAGGAAGAGAAGAGGTCGGCGTGGAGGAAGAGAAGAGGTCGGCGTGGAGGAAGAGGTCGCCGTGGAGGAAGAGAAGAGGTCGGCGTGGAGGAAGAGAAGAGGTCGGCGTGGAGGAAGAGAAGCGGGCGGCGTGGAGGAAGAGAAGAGGTCGGCGTGGAGGAAGAGGTCAGCGTGAGCACTTGGCTGGAGTGGAGGGTCCAGCAGCTTTTGGGGCGGCCGAGTCGCTGGCAGTCTGCTTGCGGCGGCCACAGTGTCACTCATTTCCGTGGCTCAAACGCTAAATGCTAAATAAAGCTCATGTGAATCCCAAGGATAGGACATATTTCTATAGAGTTGTGACCTTTACCTCTGTGGGCTAAAACGGGATACATGACAAGGCCACGACATTGAGATTCTGAGCATTTTACTCTTTCAGCTGTAAACTAAATCAAAAGTGGATCATTTTGGAGGTTTGTGTTTCTTTGAATTTGTTCCAAAGATATCCAGGAGGACAGCTTCTGAGACATAAATGCACCCTGTGCTCTAAGCGTCATGCAGCAAGGAGGTTCAGAAAAAGTCTGGATCGAGACACGTGACAAACCAGCATCAATCCATGTTTCCGTATAGCTTGCACCTTACAGGGTCAGTGTGAGCCTGTGACAGCTATGCTTCTGAAATCCACCCCAGTGTGAGCTACCAAACTTCTACTGGAACTGCCCAGAATAGTTTTAGATAATACCTCCTGCAGGACACCTGGGCAAGATATGGAAGTGTACGTTCTGATGCCTCAAGCGCCGCAGTATCAGTGAAGCTGTTTCGTGCCTTTCCATAACTAGCATCCCTCTACTGAACAGAGGAAATAAAAGCCCCTCAAATTTGTGAAATTTTCTGCTTGAGTAATGTTACTCTTAAAGAGATTAAATTGCTATTATTTTGACATGATATGCAGGCACCCCAGTATCGAGATAATGGCTCTTGTTAAACTGCTGTCAAAACATGAGCACTGTTATCTGGGCAAGGGAGGAGGAGAGTGGATGATGAGGGGGTCTGTCACCATCTCCCATGTCACTGTCCCTTCCACCGTCTCTTCCATCACTTTATCTCCTGTCACCTTTTTTTCTGTCACCTGCTCTCTCCCATAAGTTTTTCTCCTGTCACCTTATCTTGTGTTATATTCTCTCCTGTCACTGTCCCAACCCGTCACCATCTCTCCTGTCACCGTCCCTCCCGTCAATGTCTCTCCCGTCCAGTCTCTCGCGTCACCGTCTCTCGCGTCACCGTCTCTCGCGTCACCGTCTGTCCCGTCACCGTCTCTCCCGTCATCGTCTCTCGCGTCACCGTCTCTCCCGTCAATGTCTCTCGCGTCACCATCTCTCCCGCCAATGTCTCTCGCGTCACCGTCTCTCGCGTCACCGTCTCTCCCGTTACCGTCCCTCCCGTCACTGTCCCTCCCGTCACTGTCCCTCCCGTCACCGTCCCTCCCGTTACCGTCCCTCCCGTCACTGTCCCTCCCGTCATTGTCTCTCCCGTCACTGTCCCTCCCGTCACCGTCCCTCCCGTTACCGTCCCTCCCGTCACTGTCCCTCCCGTCATTGTCTCTCCCGTCACTGTCCCTCCCGTCACCGTCCCTCCCGTTACCGTCCCTCCCGTCACTGTCCCTCCCGTCATTGTCTCT
>JABFDZ020000038.1:55742-68616 GCA_019775955.2 Pollimyrus isidori
CCCCCCCCCCCCCCCCCCCCCCCCCCCCCCCCCCCCGCCCCCCCCCCCCCCCCCCCCCCCCCACTCACTAGGATACACTTTCACTACAGTGGCCTCATGCTACCCGCACCGGGAACATCATCATCAGATACTGGGCCGGTGTGACCCAGGAGCCTTTCCTGTGACCGGTGGGACAAAAGGCACGAGTGATGACCAGTGACCTTGACCCTCAGCTGACCTTTGACCTGGACACGCCATCCAGCATTTCAGGACAAAACGTGACAAGCCTCGTGGTATCTCAGAGATTCTGCCTATAGACCAAGTTACAATTTTCTCTGCAGATGTCATCACCCATCTATCTTCCAAAAGCTTGGAAGGAGAGTCATAGACACAGGAGCCAATTCCAAGCAGAACAGAAGTACATACTGGTGCGGTACCAGACCATTGCAGGGCACAAACACGCATATTTCAGATTAGCTTCAGCCAGGTAGTTCCAATGGCAGTATGACGGCGCATAAACTGCCCTGTAACACCCAACACATCGGGTCACCGGACCTCAGCACCACCAACGAGGCCGCATGACACCATGACACCGCCGGGTCGAGTGTCGACCCTCGTGAGACTGCCTCGGGGATCGTCAAGGTTCATCTTCACCAAAAGCATCACACCATATCACAAAGCAGCTCATTTAAACCACCCCCCCGCTAGTAGTCCATTTTGCATCCGGATAACTATTTGCCCATAAAGTGCTTATGTTCAGGACAACAGAATGTTTAAAAATAAAATAAAAATACCACAGAGAGACACAACTAGTGAATCTTCACAGAAGAGCACCAAACAGGACAAGATTTCAATACAAAATGACAACACAATACAATAACCTCTGATGTATACATACTGTACCACCACATATTTCTGATATTTTAAACAAATAAGCTATACATTTAACAAATGAAACAGGCTAATGTCATGCAAGAAAAAGGGCATCTGAAAAGTATTTCACCTAAAATCTCAGCACTGAATCTCTGCAGATCGAGCCATGTGTCAAAGCGTTTGACCATCCAAAAGACCCGGAGAGGAAATGGCGAGGTCTCAAACCTGCAGCCTCCCGTAAAACCCAGGGAGCACAGCGCGTATGCCGGCACCGCGACGCAGAAAACAAAGGCAACTGACAACAACATCAATTACAGTTTGCCGCACACTTCTGTAATTACAGATAATTTCGCTGAACAGCTGTTTTGGCTACCTAGACTTAACTGTTTACATACTAAATAATTTGCCCATCACTACAGTTAATTTGCATGCAACATTCCTCAATCAACTATAATTACCTAGAACATCATTCTTATTGCACCCCTGTATTAGAGGTTAATTGTATCTTTTCCCCATTTTCCTTTTGCTCTGTATAAAATCGCCACACCGGAGTCTTTCAGATCACGGTTTGCACATTCTGCGGCCTCTAGCGGACGGTGGGGGGTACTGCGCATCTTTATTATTATTAAAAAGCACAATCTAAACATCCTAGCTGCGTAAGGTCAGGAGAAGTAGTGGGAGGAGGATTAGAAATAATGCCGATTGATAGGTGTCCAGGTAATCAATTTTTAGGGGTCCGTAATGGCGGAGTCGGCAAACACACCGTCGTGCTTTGGTGCGCCGGGTTGTTATCGATCGTGGTGTGTCTGCAATGGATGGCCGCAGAGGCACGGGGGGGGAGAAAAAGCCCTGAACTTCAGGTGACCGACCAGGGGGTTCCAACACGGGCTGCCCGCACCCACGGAGACCTCCAGGGCTGGATGGGAGGAAGGGGGGGTCGCAGATGCAAAACGATACCGATAATAATACTCTTTAGAAAGTCCCATACGACTACTGAACGATTTGCATTAAAATACAGAAAAGCGATGTTTATTTTCTTCGCAGCATATGGAAAGTTTGATGTTTTCCTCTCTTTCCCCCTCCTCCTGTTCCAACAGAAAATGGGAATAAAGTTGCCGAGCGGCGTCAGGATCCGCCGGGGCACGGAAGCCTGAATGTAGCCTGGCTCCTCTGATCCGACTGACCCTTCGCTTTATAGCGGCCAGAGCCTCCGATCCTCCCCTTTCTCCTGCAAGAGAGCAGACGCGGCTCCATGGACAGATAAGCTTGAGGGGGAAATGGAGGGAAAAAACGGAGGAAAAAAAGCGTTTGCCTGGCATAAAGGCGTTTAGCGGCGTTACACACCATGAGTGACCGTAGCAGGACCTTTAGCAATCGCTTAGTGTCCGGCGTGCTGCTTTACACACTCGCTCGCCAGGCTGCTCATCGCCAACATGGCTGCCTAGCACAGACCTAAAAAAAGGAGAAATAACCTACGCCGCGTCTTTGTTTCACCTCTTTAACCCTAAACTACTGCGCAAAACGCACGCAAAGCCGTTTCGAGGGAGGAAAAAAGGGGGAAAGCACGACCGTCTTTGCAAATTCAGAAATCGACTTACGTGACGGCAGGCGCTTGGGCTGCTCCTGCTTCCTCCGGGGCATTTTCCCCCCTTTTTTCACATTCTCCTCCTTGTTTAGGGATACGAAGAAAAAGGGATTTTTTCCATTGAAATAGTAGGCGAGTGTGTGATGGCAGGGGCTCGCCGTGCACCTGGCTGTCCTCGGCTCGGAGCGTATTGTTGGTAGCGGGGACACACGGGGGGAGGCGGCGGCGGCGGCGGCGGTGGTGTTGTTGCCGTGTCTTGACTATGGCTGCTCTCTGTGCAAAGTGTGTGTCTCCGAGCCCCTAACTAACACTAATGCGGGGATCAAAGGGCAGCAGCAGCGGAGCAGACACACACACACACACACACGCGCGCGCGCGCGCGCACACACTCATGCACACACACAGGGGATCGGCTCGCGCAGCAGCACACGGCGAGCCCTCGGAGGGACACACAGGCTTTTAGGGTGTATGCCGAATTCATGGATCCGATGGATATCTTTATCTGGCGTTACAGTTCGTGTGCACATGTGCAGGTAGTGTACACACGCAAAAAAGAATCGTTCACGTATAAACATGAAATGTAAATAACAATTTAGTTTTTTCATAAGCAGAACACCAACAAGCAATCGATTTTTAATTTTCTTTTACAAAAATAGTAATTCGGTATTAATGTTAGTAGTATTTTTCCCTTAATAAAAACTATAAATTAGTATAAAAGTTGCCATTTTCCCCCCATTCTTGTCACTATGATGCAATATAATAGTTTAATAAATTGTTTTGTAAATAAAATTAAACACGCGTTTAGTTTAGCCTGATGGTATTTATCAGAGCAGTCGTTATTGGCTTCCTGCTGGGAATCTGTCGCGATATGTGTCATTAGGTACGCGCACACCTCAGTCACGGTATCACTACATCTGCTTCTGGCTGTCCTGCTTTGACTCAGACCCAGGCGCAAGAAGCTCGTTATGGCGGCAATTAGCAAATGCCCTAATTACAGCTCTCGGCTGACCACAGGTGACTGACACACAGTTTGTATATTCCTAATTAGAATACAAGACGAGCTGATTAACATCCCTAACCGATGCTACTGAGCCGACGTATTTGGCTGCTGAGATACAAGCCTTAAATCTAAAGTTTATATATTTATTCAGACATCAGTTACATGCTACATGACTGCAATAATTAAGACACAGAATACATGCGTGTCCTTTAATGTTTAATCACAATACCTGTTCACGTTAGCATAGGCAGTTAAGTGTTTCACTGTATTTGCATGCATAAACAAATAACTTATCGAGAACTCCAGTGCAGGATGCTGAAGTGATATTAATTAAAACAATATTAATTACTATGACTGATTAAGGACCTAAATGATTCTCAAGATTGTTTATAGCGCAAGGTCTAAAGTTTAACTGTTAGCGAGGGTCCCGGTCCTGGGGTGAGGAACTACTAGCTCGTAGTTTGATGACGTGTTCAGTGCTTGCAGCATCTTGGGGAAACCTTTCACTGGAACGTCACTCACTACAAAAGTATCTATAGATTTTATTGACCGCTTGATTTGAAAGGAATACCGGGAGCTCGATTTCACGGGCCGTCTACTCATGTTTGCCCAACAAATTGATGCCGGCGAAGGGTCACGTTGCTTGGACGGAACGGGTCTGCCCGTGCCGAGTCGGACCGACAGCGCGGCTCTAGGGTACAGAGAGGCTGCAATCAGCAGCAGCTTCCCTCGGCTCTCTCTCCCCATCTCACTCGCTCTTCTTCTCCACCTGCCGACGCCGCCCCAGCGCCTGAACCAGGTGTTCCCAGCGCTCAGAGGGGAATTCCCCTAATCACTGTGTCTGCTCTCATTTAGCATGTACCGTGTTTCTACCGCAGTAATTCTCAGCAACTTAAATGTTCTCCACAGGCAGGACACCTGGATGCGGGTGGGAGATTTCTTCAGAAACAAATCTGACTGTCTTCCATTCTGAATGGAAAAGTTCATGAACTTTTGTGTGATGTTAGATAACTTTTTTTGTCCCTGTAATGCAAACTATTTAAGATCCTATTCAGAAACCTCAAAAACCATATGTCAACATCTTAAATCCTGTTGTTGTGTGAAGGTAAGTTTACAGAGTATTTCTGTCACAGGGGGGAAGGCCAAGGTTTGTCCTATGACCCCCCCCCCCCCTTTGGATACCAGGCTGCTGAGGTAATGTTTGCAGCAGGACGATTGTCTGATAGTCGTCATGGAGACAGAGCCGTGACCTCACACGCCACTGCACCTAAAGGTCATTGTTCAGGCATAACGCTGGGCTGATGTGATTTCCCAGCAACACCACAGATCCACGTATGTTTGAAAAATACAGGTAAAAACTGCAAACTTTAGTTGTTTTCAGTTTCACTTTTTCTCAAGACAGCTTTTCACCATATATTTGATCAGAATTGCATCCGATCAGAAATCCAATGCAATGTGTGGATTCCTACCACAAAAATGAACAATATCAATCCTGTTTTATATTAGAAAATCTACAGGTAGAATTCAAGCCATTGCAACATACCCTATTTTCTTTGTTAAATACACCAAAGAATATCTGTATTGTTTCAGCCTTTTGCAATATTAGTTCATGCCCTCAGCATCGATAATCTGTAGTTACCTGAACAAAATCATCTTCAGTGCTGTTAAAAATCTATAAAGATCAGGTTTCGAAAAATGAGGAGAATTCTTGTCTGTTTTCCTACGTTATCCACAGCCCACTGCTGGCACTGGGGAATTCATTGTCTGGTCCATGATCCATTACTTTATATTTGGTGTTATTATCACTTATTAAAAAGTATCTATGCAGAGATATGGCCTGCGTTTGGTAAATAAAATCCAAGTGCTTCAATCTGAAGACAGAGATGAACCCTTACGAGTTCACTCGTTCGAGGATTCTGTTTCTCGCATCTTGTGTGACATCTTTCTGAAGTTAGTTTTCGGAAAGTGTGATCAATTCCCCCCCCCCCACACGCATGCTAGAGGAAAAAGATTCTATTCCGTCTTGCAGCGTGAGAGATAGTCATTCCTTCATGAAGTATGCCCGACAGACCACCACACTCAGAGCAGTGATCACAGTGGTCCATGTATGACAGCCATCTACACGCAGCAATGCTGATTCCTTATCCTGCTACTGTGACACTTCCATCTTGCATTTCCCTGTAATTAAAGTACCCAAAAAAGACAAGCATGCGCACCCATAACCCAGTGATCCCAGCAGCACTGCTGATGTACGTTTCAGCTTGCATTGTTAAAACATGCAGTATACAGTGGACATAAAAAAGTCTGCACACACTGTTATTGGAATTGCAGGGTTTTTTTTTTCAATTTAAAACTAAAAATCAAGATAATACATTTTTTGTTCCATCTGTGACCTGTGACCTTGCAAGAAAAATGATTCAGGATATAAACTGACATTCATTGGACAAATAATGGACACAACCAAACCTTCAACACCCTGATTGCACTGGTGTGCATGTGTAAACTACAGTATTGCAGTTTTTTTCCCAGTTGTCCTACTCATTACCCATTTTCCCCCATGGCCCTGAAAGTTAAGTGCTTTGAAATTGGATGGATTATCAGTTTGTCTTGAATTTAGTTTCAAGTTTCAATCAAAGATGGAAAAACATCAGGTAAGTTTATCTCGATTTCTGGCTCTACTTCAGACAAGCTTGCGATATCAGTAAGGGCGTGTACACCGATTAGAATGTACCACACATTGGTAAAAAAAATGAGTTGTTTTCAGCATCATCAACAGGATTGTGACTAAAAATCAGTTGGAAGACCACAGCTGTCGCTTGATGCTTTGCGGTGGATCTCAGTCCCATGCCGTGAGCCGTACAGGGAGCGAGGTTTCGGAAGGGGACGCCCCCTAGAGTAGATAAGACGGCCTCTCATTTCAGCCACCAACCATCACGCTATTAACATAAACTCCTCGACTGTGCCCAGGACAGAAAAACAGCACCTATATGCTGCTGGGAGAACGAGGGCCACCCGGAGGTCAGGCACAGGCGAGAGGGAAGGCGCGCCGTCCATCTTTCTGCCGATAAAAGCCTTGCTGGGTGGCTCCCGCTAAGCCATTGGCGGGATTCTCAGACATCGGGAAGGACGACAGGTTGGATCGAGCTGCCGCAACGTTGTGATCGTCGTTAGGGATGGCAGAGTGGTGGATGCGGCAATGGTGGCACTGGGGGGAGGGGCAGCGAGGGTTGCATGCCTTGAATCCTGATGACACGATGAATTGGATATTGAAATGAGCTGTACGCTGGGGCGCCCGGGCCGAGTCGACGAGGGCATCAGGAGGGAGAGCGATTAAATTAAGCCAATTTCATTAAATCGCCGTCTTGAGATGCCTTAGAGATGCGTTCCGGAAGAGCCCGCCAAGATGTCTGCCAAGTAAATAAATAAGCAAATAAATAATCAAAAAAAAATGGAAGCAGTAGAAAAGGTTTCTGGTTAGGGCTTTGCCGTTTGGACTCTCGGGCCCTTTCTTTGTTCTGATTTGCCTTTTAAATGAAGAAGGTCAGACTGGACCCAGCAGGGGATCACGTTACGTCAGGCCCCAGTCATTTGTTCCTTAATGAAGTATTTTAATTGCTGGGATTATTTGCTTAACTCCAGCGTATTTAACGGCGCCGCGGTCTCTCTGTGTTTCATTTTTCATTCAGGCTCCCTACCAAAAAAAAAGAAATGGTGATAAACTTGCCAAGGGCACGAACGGGGAGCAAAATTAGTCACACTTATGTATTTTGCGGGCATTTTCGTCCAAAGTCGGTGCACTCGGCGTCATAAGAGCGTTAAGGACAGAGGTCAGTAGTACAAGCGCGGGGTGACTAAGCGGGGTGTCAGATCATTATGAGCCTGTGGCTACCTGTATGTTGCCTTTTCGGATAAACAATAAAATTAACCTCAGCTGTCACGTCCAGCCTTATTACGAGGGCCGTTCTCGGGCGGACGGCGACGTGGACGGCTTCCATCTTGGCATGTGACGGCAGAACAATCGCTGGACAGACCGAATGGTAACGGGAGGAAGTCGGAGCGGCTTTGCCAAGTGGCCTCGAGCGCCTGACGGGAGGGGGGGGGGGCAGGGATGGGGAAGACGACAGCTAATAAACGGGCTGACAAGCACCAGTGTCATGGCCCTGCGGGGGGAGCCGGTGCTTTCAGCGTGGGCCCTGGGACGTGCAGCTGAGAGGGGAAGGCCCGCATCACTGTCCGCGCCCCCACCCTAGGGTAACCCAGAACGCGGGGGGAGTGTTCACCCAGTGACCTCTGTCAGGCGCTGATCCTGCAGATGGGGCTGTACAGATTATAAACACGGGCTTGGACATGAACTAGCAGGAGAGAGACCAGGCTCCCGGTCGGCTCTGCCCTGGCATTCCTCTCTCCTTTTTCTGACTCTGATTCATCTCTGTCCTTCCCGGACGCCTTTGTTCCTTTCCGCCTCCTTCTCCCCCCCGACCCAGAGACCCAATAAGGGAAACCTTCGGGTGTCGACCTTATCGGCTCGAGGTCAGTGCCGGGTCGGGTTTCTGTTGCTAGGTTACTATCAGATAACCGGGGCCTGTGTCCTGAACTGCGGCGCAGTGCCACGCGGAGCCGGTCATGTAATCTCATTCATTTTCAGGCATTTGCCTGCCGGTTGGAAAGGTTATCTCCCTCACGCCGCCATAATGTAACAAATTAAAATATAGAGCCGGCTGAGGCGAGTCCTGGCATGGCCGTCCATCAGCTCTGATTACACCGGCACCCACCTCCACTACCGGTATGGATTCTCCCCCAGAGATGAGGCTGGCATGGACCCCATTTAAATAAACACATAACAGACCTGTTCATTCTTCACATATAGTACCTTTGGCTCTGTGAGCAAAATGCTGCATGTGCACAGATTCATTCTGCGACTCCACTCGACTTCATAAATTCTTATATTCGATTCGACTCCATCCGTCCATCCATTCATCGGTCCGTCACCACTCAGCCGGTATGGTTTGAGCCTGGATACTATCCCAGGAGGCAGGGGACTCCGTGAACGGGAGGGAATCTTGCATCAGCATATTGGGGGGAGCACCTTCAGCATAGGGCTGCAGTCAGACCCGGCAACGAGGCACAGGGATGTCACTGCAACCATCCCTAACAATACCACTATACCACAGATCACAATACTGCAATATGAATACATTATCAGCAGCATTATAATGCATGTGGCTGTATCTATGCACCATCTTCACATGTAAAGTCTAAAATCCAGACTCCAGTGATTCTTTACCTGATTATATACAGTAATGTAATATTATTATATTATGAACTGGGCACTGATTAAAGGTTGATGGCTTTACATCCTTTTGTTTTTACTTCTGGTTTGTAACGTGACATCATCAAAAATTTATTTATGTTCTAATTAGCTTGAAACCATGATGTAATACAGTAGACCAACGGGGGCAAAGGTGGCGGCATGCATAAATAATCAGAGGCTGGTCCGTCCCGGGGCATCTTTAATCAGCCTGAGACATTTTTAATCTGCTCTCGCCGTCATACGGACTCCGCTGTCTGCCTATCAAATCCGGGGCTGAGAAATCGAGACAGTAACTTGCCGAGGACGGCCTCCTTTACCGAGCGCCTTGGAAAACTGAGGTAATACTCAGCTCCTGCGTATTATTAGCCATTTAGCTACTTTTCTGATAATATAAGAAGTTTACAAATAAGAGGGGGCCATTCGGCCGATGAAGCTCGTTTGGGCAGAACTTAACTAATGGCTCACAGTTGTTAAAATCTTATCTAGCTCTGATTTAAAGGAACCCAGGGTTTTAGCTTCTGCTACTCTAGCAGGAAGACTATTCCATACTCTAACTACACGCTGTGTAAAGAAGTGCTTCCTCAAATTTGTTTTAAAATTTTCTCCCGCTAATTTCCATTTATGGCCACGAGTTCTAGTACTTAAACTAATATTGAAGTAGACCTGTTAGGATCTTAAATACCTGGATCTTGTCCCCCCCTTAGTCTCCTTTGCTCGAGGCTAAACAGATTCAGCTCAGCTAACCTCTCCTCATAAGACATTCCTCTAAGACCAGGAATCATTCTCCTAGCCCTACGCTGCACCCTTTCCAAGGCAGCAGTGTCCTTCTTAAGGTATGGTGACCAAACCTGAGGCTAATATTGGTGCTAGAATGTTAATGTTCTTACCGGATATATGGGAACTGAGAAATCCCTGTGCCACCAGGCAAACAGGTTATGTCATTTGTTGCAAACATGCAGTGTACACATACTTTGCATCGACTTGTAATGCAGAATCAGTGGGCATTTTAATGACTCACTAATGAGTCATTTGGAAACAAGTGCTCTAATTACCTTGAACTTTAAAATAAAATGAGGCAGGAGAACAGAGAGCTGGGGTCGCTTTGAACAGGGTGGCTTCCTTGCACACAAGTTTGAGTTCCCGCCCACCCCGTGTGCCGCGAGCAGTGCGTCATACCTGGAGGTGGCCAGCGTGAGGCGATCTGGAGCAGCAGATAAAAATCAGGCATCTCTCAGCCAATTTGCATATATAAAGAAAGAAAAACAGATGTGATGGCAGTGATGCGTGTCACGTGTCCCCACTGGGCTCACTCACCTTGTCGCCATGGCGGCGAGGTAGGCGGTTAATTAAGAGTGGGAAGGAGCAGTCCGGGGCAGGGGGGGCAGGGGGCGATATGGGAAAGGGTCAAGAATCAGACCCCTAATTAGGGGTCGAGAAAGCGATGGTACAAAAACAGAGCTTGGTGGCCTGGAAGGAGAGTCGTGCCAGCACTGAGCCCATGTGGATCGTCGCCGTGCTCTTTCAATGTGAGCCATCCCCTGGGCGTCTGCCAGCTGACATAATGAAACAAGCTGGCATAGTGGACAGATTTACTGTAATGGCGGTCTGTCTCCGGAATGTATTTTTTTCCCTGTATCAAGGTACCTGTGGAAGAGACTTTATTACAGGGTTTTTTTTTTTCTTAATATTTCCGTATATCTGTGTTTGGGTTGGAGCTTGACGTTGGGAAATACACAAGCAACATCAGACACCTTCCGTCGCCTCCAGTTTCATGAATAATGGCGCTCGCCGTGAGTTCCGCGAGTCGCAGATTCGGAGGAGTGGGCCCGGGCGGCTGGCGGGGTGCCCGGAGAGTGGGTCTCTGAAGAGGTGCACTCTGGGATTTCACGAGCCACCAATCCTGGCGGATGAAGAGTCCATTACACTCAAGCACTGGGAACATGAAGAGCACAAATGGCTGGGCAGTGTATACCAACCACCCCACCCCACCCCACCTCCCCTCGTCATGGCTCTTGTATGTTGCCCTGTGGTCCTGGGGGAGTGCTATTTCACGCGATCATATATCTGGGTTGTGTCAGGAAGGGCATCCGACGAAAAACCGACTGGCCAAATCAGACGTGCGACTCGCGGTAGTTCGCTGTGGCGACCCCTGAGGGGATGAAGCCGAAAGAGGAAGAAGAATATATATCTGGATATGGTATGACAATAAAGCCTACTTGAGTTGAGTATTTTGTTACGGTTCCCATGCTAATGCTAGCAGGGAAGCTAGCTTGGGGTCCCTGTCTGCTCTTTTTTCCGGATTGGCACATTCGATGTATGACTTTGTATGCAGCAAGGAGAGACAGACAGTTATTTCAATATTGGTTCAAATATAAGAACTCATGGCCATAGGTGGAAATAGTGGGAGAATATTTTAAACTGGACTTGAGAAAGAACTTCTTTACACAGCGTGTAGTAAGAGTATGGAATAGTCTTCCTGTTAATGAAGTGTGAGCTGAAACCTTGGGTTCCTTTAAATCAGAGCTAGATAAGATTATAAAAACTTTAAGCTATTAAACTTCTCCCCAAGTGAGCTTGATGGGCCTAATGGAATTTCTTATGTTCTTATCAAGCCGGGTCAATGGTTGCTGACGTGGATCTTCTACCAAAAGCCAACGTCGGGCTAAATGGTAGCATCCAGGAGGTATGAAAATTGAGGAGCAGAGTTGCCGAGCACCGCCGTTGTCCACGACACGCCGGACCCGGCAGCGTGATGCAGGGCGCTGGCCAAGCGCATCATAAAGGCGGGACGTGGGGCTTTGTTCAAAATGCCACGATGCATATTTATAGGGCCGCGAGAGAGAGCCGCGTCGCTCTGACAAAGCCCGGCTGAGCCTGTCAGAACTTCTGGCAGGACGATGTGGGCCAACCCAGCGGAGAGGGGAACCCGGAGATTTGACGCAACCCTTTATCGGCGCCTGATCATGTAAACGCGTCCCATGCCAGGCCGTCCATTGGTTCTGGACAGGTCATGCTGGGATTTCGAGGATGGAGGCGACAAATAAAATGCAAGCTTTGACTTGGGGGGTCGAGGGGACTCTGGCGGAGAAGGTAGTGGGGGCACTGGCTAGTATTCGCTCGGACTGGACAGCGGGGAACAGAAGGGGGGGCCGAGAGCGAGCCCCGATCGGGATGGCGGGTTTTAAAAGAATCCCACAGAGGCTGTGCCTAGATCTCCCTTCTTGGCCGGATGGACTGGCCCACGTCCATCTCCATTGAACTTATATTTCAATGGTTTCAATGTCTGGAGACAGTAACCACCCCTAAGGGAATTTAGGGTGGAGGTCAAGGTAGCCAAACTTGTAACCAAGCCGTCAGAGGGGCGGAATCATCCCTCTGCTGAGATACTTAACCCCATTGTGATAGAGTGCTGAATAAAATGGGTATTTTACGTAAGTCTCAGTGGATAAGAGTGTCTGCTACGGAATCGGAAAACGTGAACACTGAGTTTGTTGCATACGTGACTCAAAGACCAGATCATTCGCTTCTTCTTCTAGAGATTTCCGCAGGGGGTGGGATGGGGGTTTCCATTATCACCCCCCAAAATACAAACTGGATCTTATTGTTGTTATATATCATTTTGTTTTTCGGAATGCCTGATGTCCAAATAAAACATACGCCGTTCAAGTCGGAGGAGCTCTTTCTGGATTAGTCCTTCTTTAGGCGTTTTAATCTCCCCTTAGCTGTTAACCATCCCGCTGGAGGCTTGTCACAGGATACCTGCACGTAATCCTGCTTTTTCAGCTCTGCTTGATTTCCCCGATCTATAAGCTGGAGGGCGAGTCCGGGCTGCCAATGGCCAGGCAGTGGCGGAGCAGAGGAAGATAAAGTTAAATAAATTCGGCAGAAACAGGCCTGTTGCGTGTCTTTATGTGGGAAGGCACCTCTTCACTGGTTGAATTCTCGCTCTGCACTGGGGATGAGCTGGCCACCGCCAACATTCCTCAACAAAACATGTGGGGGGGGGGGGGGTATGGGGTCATGGGGGTTGTTGGTGCAATTAAATTTTTTTTTTTGTAGCCAGCCAACAAGTACCCGAACACATCCAAGCTTTAAATTATATAATTTAAGGGATTAGGGGGGACGA
>JABFDZ020000038.1:92608-115750 GCA_019775955.2 Pollimyrus isidori
CCCGCGTTCCGGGGCGGGGGGCGCCACCAGACAACCCTGCCAATGGTTATTTAAAAATGCCGGAACCCGGCAACCCCTCCAGGCTGTCCTCAGCCTTGAGCCCTTTGCCCTGTATTGGCTCCAGACCCCCCCCCCCCCCCCCCCAAACCCTAATCACGATAGCTAGAAACTGAGGGCCCGCTACAAAAAATGGTAGATCACTGCATCCCTGAATATAGAACCTGATCTTAGAAAAACCAGTAATTAAAGATTAGCTGCAGTAAACAGACTGGGTCGTCACCTGACATCACCAACCACACCCCCAACCCCCCCAAAAAAAAAAGTTGTTAATGTCCCGTATGAAAAAGTACAGGTTTCTGCTTTGAGGAATACACTCTGAATCAGAGGACATCGCTTTAAGAACAGAGCATACCCTGTCGTTAGGTGTACAAGACCGGTGGTGACTCATTGCCTGGAGAACCCACAGAACTCTGGCCTTCGGACTCGCACTCTGTGAGAATCCCCTAAACTCGGAGCCCTAGCAGTGGTTGTGACCACGACTGTCGTCCAGCCGAATCTGAGGCCTGCTGATAACTCACTGCATCTGGGCAATAAGATCCCATTACAGCTGCAGATCACTGGCAGCAGCTGGATATCCTAAATAAGATCCCCTTGGTGTTGTACTCCTCTGACCACTGCCATAATGTTGGAATTTCTCAGATTTCACATGACATTCAAATGCCATAATCTCCACATTACACCTAGGTTGAATATCTTTGGACATATTTTGAAACATTAGCAAAGGGAATTCACAAAAAAATTTAACAACACATACATGTCATGTTCTAGTCATGCAGGTATGAAGGTACTGAGCAACAACTATTACGCAATAGATTAAAACACACATTGTAAGACCTCACACCTAATTTTTCAGGATCTGTGGGACCCAGCACAAGGACATGGTCAGACTTACCAATGCATTTCTCGTCGTCTGTTCTGGCATCCCCGATGTATTCGAACTGAAAGTCGCTGAGGCACTGAGCGAACTTGCGCTGGGCCAAACCCAGCTCTGAAAAGCAGAATAGAGGCCGGATTTTAAAATCATAATGACATTAAACTTCAACCTGAATTGGACATATGAAAACTGGTGCAGTGGAATTGATTGTTTTGTTATTAAACTCTGTCAGAAGAGGGTTCTTATACCGTCGGGAACCAAAGGTTGGATACAGTGTTAGAAGAAAAGATTTAAAATGTTTTTTTGGTGAATGAGCAAGCTTCATATTTCTGCATGACTGGATGTGACAGCCACAGACATGACAGGTCTCTAGACGTCCATAAACACGTGCGAGCTCACGCCCACTGGAGAATTTCGAGAAAAGGGGTGAGGCTGACGGTCTCCCGTGTGCCAGCTTCAGTTAGAAGGGGTGCGCTGCAAAAACAGCCCGGGCAGGAAACGCGAGGCATGGAAGCAAAGGTTCCCGCCAGGAACACTGCTGCCTATACCCCCAAGAGCAGAGGTCCCCAACCACCGGGTCATTTGGTACCGGGCCGCATAGAAAAAAAATACTTGGGGTGTCATTGTCTCCGATTACGCCTAGATGGGACCGGCTTGTTTCGGAGAAACAAGCTCAGGGCTCCCATTAATTCACCATAATGGTGAGTTTTATTTTTATGCGGTTTATATTTGTTTTTATGCCAGTCGTATCATTTTATTTTGCCGTATTTACCCTCCACACTTTAAAGGCCGGTCTGTGAAAATATTGTCTGACATGTAACCGGTATGTGGTGCAAAAAAGGTTTGGGAGGGCTGCCCTAGAGAACAGGGGATCCTGTTTGGATGAGGTTTGTTAAACATGACACATGTTAGAGGCCTGCAAATTCAGAGCCATGGTGACACTGCAGATTTGCATTTTTGGACACACATTGATTAAGATCTCAGTAATCAGACCCGACAGCACGAACCAACAATACAGAAATTGCGCTAATTTCTATGGAAAACCACTCATCCTGCGTAAGGGCCAACTTCAATTTAGCGAAGGGCACAAAAACACAAAACAGCATGACCAGACATCACCTATGTCCACTTTTAAATTGCTGTTCTGATCTCCCAGTCCATTAATGACAGTTAAAAATACCATAGCATTGTTCACTTGTGAGGTGACTTTAAACACTCCCATGAAAGTCCTTTCCTCTGGCCGATGTTGGACAAGGACAAGAAACTACTGCAATCTGGACTGATGCTCCGGCACATGACTCAAAGGTACAGAGAGGAAGACTCCAACGGCGGGAGTGCGTGCAAAGAATGGGGCAGCTATGCGTGACAGGGCCGGACTGTACCACGGCGGACAGAAAAATGGGGGAAGGAAAAGAGGCATCCAGGCAGTATTTTTACAGCCTGAGGAACGTGCCAGAGAACAGAGCTGGATCAAAAGCAGTGGTAACCACTAGAGACCAAAAACAGTATTGCACAGAAGTAAATACATGTAGTTCATATTGTGCCAACTTCCTTTCACCCCCATGCGTTCACATACCCCAGTCTTGCCACAACTGCAAGAAATCAGGCACGGAGCTTCTAGAGCATCATCCTGATTCGTCAGCTCATCCCCCCCCACGGCCATGGGGGGAAACTGCAGCCAAATGTGGGTCAAAAATAAACCAGGACACCATTTAGCAGGTGACGTCAGTGCATGAGGACTTAAAGATGCCTGTCAGGCAGGCAGCCACAAGCCACAGCCTTCAGAGTTCTGTTTGGTGGGTTGGGGGGGCTTGGGTCTCTTTACATGAGATATCCGTTGTGGAACTCCCCCCACCCAACCAAGCCCCATGCAGCTCATGAGGGAGGATGGGGGGGAGGGCTATTTTAAGACTAGTGCTATGCTCTCTATGCTACAAGGCTGATAAATCTCACATTACAACCTAAGCCTCAGATACTGGGTGCATGATTGCGCAGCATCATAAAACAGACAAGAAGCACAAACCAAGGACCTTTCAAACGGTGGGAATTGGGGGAATGCCTCCAGGAGACCAGGTAGCAAAAAGGACACATTCATTCATGCATCCCAGTGGTCGACACTGAGCAAGAGAACAGCGACAGGTCACATCTGAGCTCCAAGGCACTGTATGTTCTCCTCTGTGTTCCCAATGACTGTTTGGTGCATCCGAATCGCTTGGCTTAACAAAACTGGCGTCATGGGATCACCCGTATGCACTGGTACACCCGGCTGCGTCAGCACACAGAAACAACAACAGTGTAACCCCATTCCCTCCGGGTGCCCGTCAAGAGCCAAACAAATGAGTATTAAACACTCTGAAATCCGAAAATGGACAAAAGAAACATTTTTCGGTAGTTAATAGAATACACTTTTAATCAAAGAGAATATTTCAGGAGGAGCAAAAAATCCAAACAGTGGTGATTATTTTTTTTTGCGTTTAACTCTCCACCAACACCACCCCCAAAAACCATCTCAAAGGGCTGTAAAATGAGTCAACGCTGCATAGCGCCTTTGTGATCCTCTGCGGTTCTTTTAAGGGACCCGTCAGGTCGGTTGCAACAGGTAGTGAGGTGGGACGGATGTATAATAAAACCCAGCCCCTCCCTGGGCTGATGAGCACTGGCGGACTCATCTCGACCCACTCCCAAAAAGCAGAGGCAGCCAGCGTCCCTACCACAGGTCCCACTGTTGAGCAACGACACAAAAATGATGCCAGTTCCTCATTCCTAGCCCAAAGTCACTGGGGTAAGGCCATGCATTCACGATGGCGGCGATTTCCACACGGTAACTCGTGAGTGAAATTCCACCTCCCGCTGCCCCCAGAAAATCAACCACAAATTGCCATGGCGCAACACGGGCTGTTGTTGACAAAACAAACACATGGGAAGTAGACACACCTTCCCGTCTAACAGCTCATCTAGACAGTGAGGGAGCCTCATTAAATGAGAGCATTGAGGCATCTAATAAAGGGATCATGACGAGTAGGGCGGGCAGGGCTCCGTCATTACCCACGATGCATAGTTAACACGACACCACATTCGAGGCTCATGGCTGCCATCCATCTTGCACCCAAAACACCCATTCACTGAAGGGACCTAATCTTGCTCAATTGCTATTTACTATATTCCTCTTACACTTGCAATTTTACATGTATGCATGCCCCCCCCCCCCCCACATACTCAGCTCTTTCCAGAAACATTACAATAGCACTTTCCTAGCCCCTGATCAAGGATCTCAGGTCTACCCGCCACGTCAACGCAACTGAACACCAGTCGCGTTCAGCGGGGTTCAGCGAGGACAGGTCCAGCACGTCAGTACTGTTCTTTGATTTTTTTTTCTGATCCTGTACCGTTTACTTTCCAAGCAAACTTCAAGCCAGAACACCAACTTCGAGAAGTCACACTCTCCTGCAAGATTCAAAGGGCAAGTGCAAATGGACCTGACACTTCCTTTATCCATCCATTAAAAAGTCCTTGAGGCTTATGCCTGATGCTGTGGAAGGGGGGGCCGCCTTTCATGTTTTTTCCATTTTTAGGATGGCGGCAATTCAAAAGGGGCCTCATCCTCTGCCATGATCCTACCCAGCTCACAGTCGAATATTGACTTGTTCCATTGCAAAGGGATTTACTTGACATTGCCAGATACTCTATGGTTGTGTTTATATATTGCACCTAAGGTTTTTTTTTTCTTTTTACCATTTTCCTTCCTGCTTTCTGATGCGTTTTTAGGCAGCTTTTTTACAGCCGTCTTGCTCCTGTCTCTGGTCCGTCAGCGGTGGCTGAACCTCGCAGCACTTATAGCTGAATTCGCTCCTTCGCGGAGGCCCGTGGCGTGTCGTCTGCCTCGCTTGCAGAATATGCCAAATAAACAGGCCCCTACCCTACATCAGGCAGACTTCACCCTGCATGCTGCCATTTGCAAAATGCGAGCTTCAACACTTCAATACCACTTCAATAATTATCAAACCGCTGGTAGGACTGACCTTTTTCCAGGTATAACATGGTCCTGGCAAAAAATAAATAAGTAAAACGACCCCGCCTTTACAGAGACTAAGAGAACGACATGTTGCTTTAAAAAGAGAGGCATGAAGGGGGGGGGCACCTGGAAACATCCAGCGGCACCTTTGTTAGGTGAAAGCAGAACATGAGTAGGAGTCATGGGGTAAGTAGGGTATGATTGTGGAACAAGAACGTCGAAGTGTGTGATTCAGGATTCAGGCAGGGAAAATGAGGACAGCATCTGTCGCATTGCCAGCTTCATCCGAAACGTCCTCTCTTAGGCACGCAGGTGTGTTTTACAGACTCGCTTAACGGATATGATGACATAATCCTGGGGAATGTCACTATTGTCACGTGCAGTGGCTGCCGTACCATGCAGAACACACAGACCCGACTAAGGACTCGAGAATTTCAAAGAAGTCAAACACATGCAGCAGCCGATGTGCGGGATAAGGAATGAAGCATCCCATTGGGTGGCCGGACGCATTAGAGAGGAGAATCGGAACAAAGGAACATGACATCTTGAAGCCACGCAGGGGGGAATGACCTCATTACAAACACCCAGTGAGTTAACGAACATCAGACTCCGGGCGGGAATGTGACTGTGTCCCTCCAAGTAGCCAGCGATTTCAAAACACTCCACATCACAGTGGAGACACCCAGATTTGCGCTAAATAAACACATCTCCAAGCAACAGCTAAAAGATTCAACGGGTCAAAGTTCATTCTGTATGAACCGGTCAATATTCTCAATACCTTCAATGGGGGGAAAATCTGGTTTGAGTCACCAATTCAACTCACAATATTCTGGACTTTTGGGTGACCAGCTCAGGGTGTTCAGCTTCATGGTCTTGGCTTCAACCGAAGTTCAAACGCACCGTTTATCAGCCCCTCCACTTCCTGAGTCCTTCCTCTGTCCACTACGATCTTTCCGGCCTGAATCCATCTGCCCTTTTCTTTTCAATCCATGGCTTGCTTCCTCTCCTGAGGGCTCCTCTCCATTCACTCCATACTGTTCTCTTCCAGCTCTGTCAACATGTATCTTCGCGTCAGGAATCCTCGCGAAGACCATGACATCATGGATAGCCAAGTTTCCACCCATTCCAAAATATGGGTCCCTTCCTGTGGAACCCCCCCCCGGATGCAGATCAGTTTAAATCCTACCAGTATAGCAGGAAAGGCGAGCGCACATACAGCTAAACAGTGCGCTACAGTACTTCCCCAGCAAATTAAAAACTCATGCTTTTCCTTTCGTTACCAAGAGGCACAAAGTTTTGGGGAAATTCTGACTGGTATCTGGCGAGGTTCTTTGTGCCAATTACTGCCTCATTCCCAAGGCCCATGAAGAGCGAAGAAAAACCCCATCATGGATCGCAGGCACTGTACAGACTACACATTTTCACATGCTAAACCAGAATTTCAGCAGTGCTCAGACAGAATACCCCATATTTATTTTTTTTTAGTGAGGGCTGCTGACATTCTGGTCACAAATGCCGCCCACGAGGATGGAAAAGAGGAGGCGGCTGAGCCTGTGCCCGTTTCAGGAATGGCACCCCTGCCCTGCAGCACTACGCAGCCCCATGGAGCCCAGAGTCACATGGTTCGCGATTCAGACTGAACCTCATCTGCCATTCCATCCATCTCCGGCCAGTAGATCACACAGCTTCCTCCATTACAGCCACATTCCAAAATATGCCTCATTTTATGTCAGCCTCGCGTCTCCAGAAATGTGTTCTTAATGACGGCCTCCGCTAAACCTTCGCAGAAAGCAGGCTGGAGATTATGGTGAGGCCTTGCGGCGGGCTGGAGCGTGACGTGTGGGGCTCCTCCGCCAACATGACTGGAAGCCACAGGAATAACATGCCGTGGTCAAAAAGCAGCCTTTGTAAAAATGGACCGGGGCGAGTTGGCCAAGTTCTGGAAGCACCAGCACCCCCACCTAAGACAAATTCCCAAAGACATACGTGGCCGTTAAACCCAATTAAATCCAACAATCAGCTTGAGTGTTTTTCCAACCTGAGGAGTGTTGTACTCTCAGACACTGTGCAACTCTGTCTTTTTTTTGTCCTTACTAGTGAACTTGTCAGGGCACAAAAAAGACAGTTGTCTGGCAAAGCCCCCACACGCATGTGTGTAATAGAAAATGGACTGGAAAAGAGAGAGATCACTGATTAATAGCCTGGTGACTAAACAAGGGAAGGCAGAATTTGAATTTGGAGGAATTCCAGAGAAGTTTTGGCATGAAGCAAGCAAACTTTTATGTGAGTGACTAAAAGCTGCCCTCTTTTAAGGCTTAAAATAATGAATCTCCTCACTCCACCTACCATCGTAAAACCGAGAGGAGATTCCAGCAGAAATCACCAAAGCTTATAACCTGTAGATCTCCGTGAGATACGCGAGTGCGTGATGGCAACCCATCACACGGCGAGCCGTCATCGCCACTCATCTGTGCAAAAGCCCATTTTACACAGGCTGACATCACATTTACGGGACACCGGGGCAGATCCGTCGGGTTTCCTAACAGGCCCTGAGCAGTTAGCCGGGACTCGGTAGCTGAAACACCAGACGGACAAGCCGGCGATGCGTCACCGTCTGCAAGGTTGAGAGAAAGCGCTCCAGGGGATGAGGGAAACGGGCGTTGACATCTGTAGATGGCCTCATCGCCCCGGTTTCCACAGAACAGCTGAAGCTGTGGAAAATTCCGGAAGTGATGAAGGTCTCAGTGGAAGTTGATGAGTTGGTATAACGTTGGGTTTATTTTTCACGCTTGAAGGATGACCGTTTGCACGGCCTCAGTCTTCCCCTTGGTCTACCACAGGCCCTGTTTACCATGCTGGGCACAGTAATACCTGTGTAAAGACTTCTTCGGTCAGGTGCTTTCAGGGTAAATAAACCAGAAACAGTCACGGCGACACCCATATAAAGTCAGGTCAAGGGGTAAAGTTCAGCACTTCCTGTTTTACCATTGTTTATGGGCGAGAGATCACATTTCATTGTGATTAACATTACGCTTTTAAGCTCAGAGCTCCATGATTGATGAACAGGACTAGGCGAATGGACTCTGTCTCCTTTATCTCCCCCTTCATGGCAGTTAAACAGAGCTTGACTAGATACCGGCTAAAATATTTCCATAAACTTTGACAGAATAAACACCACTTGGAGACTGGATGTGGTGAGGACACTCAATCACTTGTTTTTTGGTGCAGGTGCCGCTTAACTAGGAAATCAAATGGCATGGTCACATGACAAACACACCTGAGAGTAATCCACAATAATTGAGAGCGCACCCATTAGCCAATCAATCAATTAACAGAAAGGCGTCCCGGATCGCATGTCTGGGGCAGGACACAGGAGCAATCGTGCGTTTTCCCCAGACAAGAATTCCCGAGGTGAGTGGCTGGAAAAGACAAGCTGGATGAGGATTGTATGCCGAGCATAGCATCTGCAAACGTGCAGAAGACCAGGGACATCTAACTAAAGCAAGCAGCCCTTAACGCGACTGTCCTGCACGCCAACTTAAAAGCCAGCAGGTGTCATTGTACTTTACACAGACCTCAGTTTGATTCACTGTAACCCACAGCTCGCATTAACATGACTACAACTGGAAACACAATACAACGTAAACCTGTTATGACCCCAAAGTGTGAGCTAATATCTAGTGTAAACACGGCTGAGATCATGGATTCTGGGTACATAATGCAGTGCTGCGCAGCCTCACGGTTGAGATCATGGATTCTGGGTACGTAATGCAGTGCTGCGTAGCCTCACGGCTGAGATCATGGATTCTGGGTAGGTAATGCAGTGCTGCGTAGCCTCACGGCTGAGATCATGGATTCTGGGTACGTAATGCAGTGCTGCGTAGCCTCACGGCTGAGATCATGGATTCTGGGTACGTAATGCAATGCTGTGTAGCCTCACGGCTGAGATCATGGATTCTGGGTACGTAATGCAGTGCTGTGTAGCCTCACGGCTGAGATCAAGGATTCTGGGTACGTAATGCAGTGCTGTGTAGCCTCACGGCTGAGATCATGGATTCTGGGTACGTAATGCAATGCTGTGTAGCCTCACGGCTGAGATCATGGATTCTGGGTACGTAATGCAATGCTGTGTAGCCTCACAGCTGAGATCATGGATTCTGGGTACGTAATGCAATGCTGTGCAGCCTCACAGCTGACAACACCACGACGAGCATGACATGGTCCAGGGCGAGTCTACAAAACCCACATTCCAGATCCTCACCACGCAACCACCACTACTGTCTGTGACAGCTAATACCGCATACCCCCACCAGGGTTTCCAGGTAGAAACTGATTGTTTATTGGGAATGCTGGGAAGCAAGATTTCCAAGTATATGGCCAACATCACGGATATTTATACTACAAACAAAATACATGAAAAGTAGTACCTTTAGATGTGTACAGAAAGCAGACAGCTGTTTCAGCTATAAAGAGACTCGTATTTCTAGTAAACAAGGAGTAAAAAAGCTACATGAAGGCAAAGAAGCACTAATTATGCTTGTATACTGGGGTGACAGAAAATAAGTTTCCCTCCCTAGAGAGACAAGCACGGTCTTATCCTGCGACCTCGGGCTGTGCGAAAGCATGCAGCGAGGTCATCGCTCCCCGCCCCTCCTCCGTGCCATGGGTCCCAGGAAGGGCTTCGACACCCTACTGAGAACTAGAGCAGGCCGGAAGAGTGAACACTCCCCCCCCCCCCCCGCTCCCAAACCATAAGGCACGATCGGAGTGCAGAAACTGCCATGAAAGGTATGGGGTCCTTCAAAACCTTGGGTTTTTTTTTCTGCCTGTTATAAAAACATACTTGTAGACATGGGCGGGTCCTATTACATGTTAGCATCACATTTCGCTTACTGTAGCCACAGGTAAGCAGACTGCAAACCGTGGTGAAAAAAAAAATAAAAAGAGCCCAATTGAGTTAGTAAAACAGGCCATACCATAATCTTCTTCCAGACTTGCCTGGGCAGAGATCTGACTCTCCCTCCTGTCAGATAAGCACCTTGTGGAAGAAGAAAAAAAAAAAAAAAGATCTGCAATCTTTTAAATAAGAAGCTTTGCAGAGGTCTGCAGTGTGCCCGATTTAACCAGAAGGTTCTGACATTTAAGGGGATGAGGTGGTCTAGCTGCGGGCCACGGGGCCGCAGTGTGAACTTTGCGTGAAATCGTTATTTTAGCAAAGAGGCCGTGACTGACAGGGTGAGCTTCTCGGGGGTGATTTGCCACGGCGCCAGGAAACGCCTTCACGCAGATAACCTATCAGCAGCGTATGTCGATATAGGCTCGCGGGGATCCTGACGTTCGCCGACTTATACAACCTTGCCGAAAACAAGTGTACAGGGGCCAACACAGCTTAAAGAAATTGCAGAAAATACGAGATTCATTTGCAAATTGCACCATGCTCTTTTGCAATCCTGACAGGATTTGCGCGTCCTTGGGGCAAAAAGGTGCATATCTCGACCTTAATGGAAGAACGCAGGGTACTTTGCACACCATCCGCGTCGGGAGAAGGCAATAAAACAGTCTTGGCTCAGCTGATCTGATGAGCACTCAGAAAAACACCACAAATTCATTGACAAAAGGATACTAGCCCCCACCCCCCCAAATCAGCATAAATCTAGGTTACTGAACTGCATGTTAAACATTATATTGATATTTACTTATTCAGTAGACACTTCCAAAAAGCTGCAAAAGTAATGATCAGAGGTTAAGGGCTTTGCTCAATGGCCCCAATGGTGAATTCAATCTGCCTCATATGGCATGTGAACCAAGAGTACAGCATCTGAACCCACAAAGCCACGCATCACCCCCAAGAGAGCTGGGGAATTGGGGAATCTGTACCCCATAAAGAACATAGATGTATAGGATATCCACAGATATGGCACAGACCATAAATTAACAGTCCTCCTGCTACTGTAACCTGCGACATTAAAGTAATCTTGCCTCACTATCTCAAACCGGATAACACCAAATGTGACCACACCCGTCAGGGACGACTGGATTGTTTACAGATGGTGGCAGCAAATGAAAACTAATTGTTCGCCACACAAGTCCACAGCACGGTGAAAGTAACACTCACAGGAGTAAAATTGTTTAATTCTTTTATCAATTCAGAGCCGTTGCCCTGTGTTTATGAATAACCCTTTGTGTCCAAAAGTCTGCAGAGTGACATTTTGTATAATGCCTCGGCTTTCAGATGCGGTCATTTTGCAAATGGCTTTAATAAGGAGAAATTTTGGTGGATCAGAGTGACAAGGGGAGGAAAAGGACCATGTGATTCATACAATTAAACCTTTGAGAAGAGGAATTAGCATTCGACTAACAGCGAGAGCAAGGAGACATATTAATGAGGTTTTCATTTCAAATAAGATGCAATTTTGATATAAAAAATTATACTCAGTGAAGCTACAAGGTAACGTCCAATTAAATTAATCTTTATGAGTAATTAACCAAAATTAACAAATAGGCATTTGTTCCCAGATAAATGAAATTTCTACCAGGGATAAGTTATCACAATGCATCAAAAGGGCGACCAACAAAACTCAAATCTCGCACCCAGCTCCGTCCCTCTCCCTTACGCCTCTGGTCGAAATTTTAAACAGATGCTGACAAGGGGAGTTACCACTGTTCCCAGTGCATCCCAGTCAACATTACATCACCACACGGGCCACAACCCGCCAACATCCCACAGCCCAAAATAATACACGAGAAACAACAAGAATGCACGTTACAGCGTCGAATCAATTACTTAGGCCCCATATCCATTAGCAGGGCAGACAGCAATCTCGTACACCCCAGGAAAAAAGTGTGTGTGTTAGGGGCTGTACAATAATTGACATGGTGCATAAGAGCCTATCTGCTAGTTCCTGCTAATACAAACAATTCCCAAAAAGGCCTGCAAAACTGAGGCTGGGTTCAATCACATGTACAGTTATTTTTAGACAATTCAAAGTTGGCCGGCCCTTTTTAAAATAAGCAGCATATAGTGATCCCCACATGCTCTCCGAAATGGGGTTGGCCCAGATGGATGGTGAGGTAGCACGTTTTTTTCAAAAGATAATGATTGTTGGTGTGGATTGTGCCTATTGATGCGTGAAAAGGCTGATGTTTAGTGACTCAACACTGCTCTGATGCACCGTGTCATTAGGCTTTGACACCAAATACACAGATAATGCTGTTTCACATATATTAATTTGAAAATAGTGAATTAAGAAAACGGCTCCTTCATTTGTGATGTGCACATTTCACAAAAGTACAAAGAAAAATTAGCAAAGATATATTCATTTGTTAAACTTATTAATTTTATCACAGATTCATGCACAAAACTGTAGACATAAAATTTTACAATGAGTCTCACAACAAGAGTTAAGTCGACATGCGGCTGCATGAATAGTTCCTCGTGTATTGCACTGCAAACTACATCTGTTTTTTTTTTTGATGACAAATGGTATTTAATTGCAATTATGTATATACCGGTGAAGGCATGCATGTCAAATCTGGGCTGTCATCTAAGTTCCCACACAGACAGGCTTTCTGTAAACGCTCCAGCAGCAGATTCTGCTTCATTAAAACGTTCGCACAGGGGTTTCCAGGCATTTGACAGGGATGTCACAGCACAAGACCCGTTATTATGGGACTGCAGGTTGAGAATCCAGGAGACACTCCTGATGTGACGCTTCAGGAAAACACAAAACGCTCCCATGAAACGTCCATAAGTATAAAGGCAACACCATATCGCGGCGTTTTCTTGGATGTATTAATCTACACAGTGCTGGTACCTGCCGATGTGGCGCCCTAGGCGAACATGACATTCGACGCCCCCTTCCATTGGCTGCCAAATCGGCGCCCCCACAGAAGTTAGCGCCCTAAGCGACCGCCTATGTATGTCACCTCTGAATCTACATTAATGGTACATTATCACTCGTGTATTTAACTTTGACAAACAAGAGCTGAGATTTCCAGATTAGGAACATAAAATTTATATAATTTAACCAAAACTGTTACTTTAAATTTGCATACTTCACACCGCTACTAATTCGAGCCAACGGAAGAAATGTACTAAGTTATATCTAAGTTTTGTTAGCAGTAAAACAGGTGAGACTGCTGGAAGTGCGCTGTCTGAAAGTGCTGACGAGGTATATATAGCACTATCCCAAAGCTGTTAAAAGTGAAAAAGCGGATTAAAGGCAGCCCTGTTTTACAGGGAGCCAGCGACCAAGGTTCAGCCCCGGCCCGATCCCCGAGGAGGGGCACTCACGTTTCGTGGCATTGATGAGGTTCTTGCCGTCCTTGTACAGTTCTTTGATAAACCTGTTGGTTTTATCTAGCTCCGCTTCGTGGGCTCTGATCCGCTCCCTGAAGGACGGACTGTCCAGGTAGCAGTCGCTGAACTCCAGCGGCTGGAGCCCCATGGCTCTCGCGGGGGGCGGAGACCTGCCGTGCGCTGCACTGCTTCGCCTCGCGCCTTGGATCCCCAGTCCTCCGGACGGGACCCCGGGAGCACGAGCGTGAGAGCGATCCGACCCGCTAAGTAAGTACCTCAGCTGAACTGTTTCTCTTCCCGAATCGGTGTTAACTCTGGTTATTCGGCGCAAATCCTTCCCCAGTCCTGTGCATCGGTTAAGAAAAAAAGTCCTTTAAAAGTTTAAATAAGTTTTTTTTTTGTTAAACGGACGGCTTACTGGCCGCGCGACCCTCTCACTCAGCTCCGCCTGTGAGCTGCAGCGCGTAGCCGATCATGGGCGTACGGGAGCGGCGCACCGGCCTGCCCCCTGCCCTCCCCTCTCGGCGGACCGGGGCTGGGTCTCCTCCTATTGGCTCCTGGGAGAAACGCCACTTGCAACAGGAGTACCGCCTTTACAGCTGATCGACTCCGGCCGGAATAAGTTACCTCATGC
The DNA here is from genome assembly GCA_019775955.2 of Pollimyrus isidori. Classification (NCBI taxonomy): domain Eukaryota; kingdom Metazoa; phylum Chordata; class Actinopteri; order Osteoglossiformes; family Mormyridae; genus Pollimyrus; species Pollimyrus isidori. The sequence goes on from JABFDZ020000038.1 coordinate 106,488, forward strand.
GTGTGACGGCGCCGGGCTTTAGTTTCGTGTTTAACATCTATATAAAAATACTCGTGGGTTGTTTGACAAACTTGAAAAATCGAGGATGTTGTAATGCAAATACAGTTTTCTTAAAAACAAGGATTTGCTTCCGCAGAATGCTATATCTTCGCGGAGGATGTGTCGTTATTGGTGGCGTAACTGTACAGTACCTTAGTTGAAAGCCTAACTTTGGATCTAACGGGATCGCGAAACAATAGGAACCCTAAAGCGATGAGTCGGCGATTCTCATCGGACGTATTTACCCGACGGACGTTGCCAGGCGTAGTGTAAGCTGAAGCTGCGATTCGAAGACGGCATTTTTTTATTATACTAATTATTTTTATTTAATCATTGGTCAAAATGCTTTAGTGAGAAACAAAGCCTAAGAACGATAACAATTTTAGTAGCGATCGCATCACAGAAAGCTTAAGTAAGTAACGCATTTTTGAAACAGCTTCATGTTGAAATATTGATTGAGATTTTGACCAACTAAATGCAGATAGTAAACTACAGTGTATGACCGGACGTGTGGTTATAAAGGCTGTTTTGATATGTTGGCTGTTCTACCTGTTGGTTTGTAGATTACTCTCCTGAGTCGTTACATTGCGATGCGCAGTTATGTAGTTTGTTCTCCAATTCTTAGTCGTATCTATGGTATCGGTCCTTACAACTCATAATGAAAATGCGGTGTATTTAATTTAGTTTTATGGTTAAGTTACACAATGAAGTCGACACCGTTAACGTTTTCGTTTTGAATTAAGGGTCGTGCCTTTTTTTGGTATTAGTGCTTTTGCGCATTTTGAATGTTAACCTCTGAACATCACGGCGACAATTCGATGCAGCAATAATAAATGTAAAAACCGATTTCTTACAGGCTGGAGCGTTCTGAGACTCAATCCGCACGTATTTAATATTGTAGGCTTCCGCATTATTTTGCTCATTGCACAGCGTCCAATAATTATGGCACAGTGCAAAATTTGAGTAATGTCATTCGCTGAATAAGAATCAGGTGTATTTCACCAAGTATGTGTGTACTTACAGGGAATTTGTATCTCAACCTTTGAACAGATAAATACACAGTTAATAAAAAAACAAGAAATTGGTCAAATGCAGTCCAGTTCCTGTATACAATGTGGCTGTGTGCTGATGTCTAAAAAGTGTGGGAGTACATATCAGTACAAGGACCAGGCAGCAGTCTAAAAAATTATTATTAACATAACCATTATAACACTTGTTGGCTCTCCATGTCCTTTCCAGACCGAGTTTACTGCTGTACACCAGGAATGCCGAATGCAACCAAACGACCGAAGAGGGTGAGGCGAAGCAGATGGACACCCAGGGATGATGATGCCAGAAACGAGATGGTATGGAGATCCCTGGAAAGTGCTCAGCAGTGTCTTCTCAACCAGGACTATGGGACTGCATTTGTCCACTATCTGCTGGCGCTGAACCTGGCGCCGGGTTTGAGGGACTACGCGAGGGTAAGTGCCATGATTGGGTGAACGTTAAGATCTATCAAATGCAGAGGTGGAAAGTTCAGGTCCAGAGAGCACAATTCCAGACCGAGATCTTGTTTCAACCAACCAGTTGAGTACAAACAGTTACAGAGAACCCAGCTGGTTGGTTGAAACGAAATCTTGGTCTGGATGTTTACTCTATGAACCTGAACTTTCCACCTGTGCAGTTATGAAAGGAATGGGTTGCGTCTGACTGTCAGGAACTGTCCTGCTGTGCTTGTAAATGAGGCCCAGGTTCTGAAAGGCCTCTGTGGACATCCAGCTGTGACCTGCTAGGGTGTCAGCGAAGCTGATAAATAATGCAGAAAGGTATGCCATTTCCAAAAGTTACACTGCCTATGCAACCGGCACAACATAAAAGGTAGCGCCCCCTGCAGGAGTCCTTCCGGGTCACCCTCTTCAAATGGACAGAAGAACTGGACTCCGTTGGCCGTGTCCAGGACCTCTTTGACTGCTATGAACAAGCCCTGGAGCTCTTTCCAGTTGATGAGGTCATCGTCAACAGCATGGGGGAGCACCTCTTCAGGTACGGTTTACAGTCCATCACCCAAAACTGCCTTTCCAGTGCAGGGTCACCTTGAGCCTGAGGCCCATTCCATGTGGCGGGGAACAGGGACACCCTGGACAGGATGCCAGTGTGTCTCCAGGCACACGCTATAGGCAATTCAGACATTTGTCCACTTAGCTAAATGATTTTGGACTGCTGGAAGAAATCGGAGTAACACACAGGAAACATGGGGACTCTGAGGCCACCATGCTACCCACTGAGTAACGATTCTGCCCTGTGGTTTGCTAGTATTATTCATAATGTCTTACCATATTGTCGCAGAGAAGTATTTCTGGATTGTTTGATTGTTCAAATCTGATGTGTTGGGTGCTCAGACAGAGCAAATATGTGGACTGTGGGGTCCCCAATGACAGGACAGTGTTGTAGAGGGTGTGTTTGGTGATCAATGTTCATGTGCATGTTTTATATATAAATTTCAGTGCTTAGTACAGTTGTCTATGAATGATGAAAGATTGGTAATGTGGTACTGATGGGCAAATTAAGTTTCCTGAACCATCTGCTGTACTTTCTGACCCCACTAGATGGTATGCTCTGTTCATAAAAGAGCTCAGAGCATGGGGCAAAGTAACCCAGGAGCACCATCTAGTGTACTGAAAAAGTACAGCAGGTGGTTCATGAAGCTTGATTTACCTATCAGTAGAATAGAAGCTGTTTGATAATATGGACATATGTAATTCCAGAATGGGCTTCCGGGATGAGGCGGCGGGCCACTTCCACAAGGCTCTGAAGCTGAGACCCGACTTTGCAGAGGCCAAGGAGAACTTCTACCGGGCAGCCAACTGGCTGGTGGAGCGCTGGCACTTCCTGATGCTGAATGATCGGCGGAGGAACCAGAAGTACCGGCAGGCCATCCAGAAGGCAGTGGAGTCCGGCTGCAGCACAGTGCTCGACATCGGCACCGGAACGGGAATCCTCGGGTAATGCCCGCCCCCCCGCCCTGGCTGCGTGTCTGTTCAGAGGACCACCTGTGTGAGCTAATATGTCACACAGAGACATCAAAATGATGACTAAATATGTAGCTGGTAGGAGGAAAATGTGGAAGCAGTAACTGGGAGTCAGTCCAGACTAAATGTTACATTCTTGGGCAGCAGGTGGCTCTGGGGGGAGTCACATGGCCCATAAGCCCCAGTTCCAGAGGTTGGCTGTTCTTGCCCTGTGAGCCCTAATTTATCTAAAACAAGGCAAAGAAAAGCGTTCCAATGCATAGACTTGTGCAAATGGCAAATAAAGGATTTATCATTTAGGTTGTATTGTAAGATGGGGGGCATGGTGGTGCAGTAGTTAGCACTGTTGCCTCACACCTCTGGGACCCGGGTTCTGGTCTCATGTGCGTGGAGTTTGCATGTTCTCCCCGTGTCGTCGTGGGGTTTCCTCCGGGTACTCCGGTTTCCCCCCACTGTCCAAAAAAACGTGCTGAGGCTGATTGGAGTTGCCAAATTGCCCGTAGGTGTGCAGGTGTGAGTGACTGGTGTGTGAGTGTGCCCTGTGATGGGCTGGCTCCCCATCCACGGTTGTTCCCTGCCTCGTGCCCGTTGCTTCCGGGATAGGCTCCGGACCCCCCGCGACCCAGTAAGGATAAGCGGGTTGGAAAATGGATGGGTGGATGTAAGATGGGGGATGTAGCAAAGTTAGGTTTATTAATTATACATGCGCCTTCTGTTGTAAGACACCCCCAGCCTGGATGACCAGTCCCTCACACCCTGCCAACACGCTTTCCGTGAGCCGACGTCTGTTTTGTCTTTCTGTATGTTCCCTTATGTGACGTCACAGTGGTGTTCCTTTCCAAAGATTTTGTTAAACCCCACTCGGCCCAATTCTCACACCGCGTGGTTCTGTTCGTCCCTCCGGCCTGGAGCATGTCGGAGACTCGCCCGACTGCCTGGATTTTTTTTATAAATTATTATTGCGGCCTTCATTTGATAAAATGCGCATTAAAAAGCCCATACCTGCGTGCGCGTGATTTCAGGATGTGCGCGAAGCAGGCGGGGGCCGCCAGGGTGTATGCCTGCGAGCTGTCGAAGACCATGTTCGAGCTGGCCTGCGAGGTGGTCTCCGCCAATGGTATGAACGGGACCATAAAGATCCTGCACAAGAAGTCTTTAGAAATGGAAGTCCCTAAAGACATCCCTGAAAGGTACGCCACCTTCTGGCCACTGAGGGCATCACGGCCACTCGACATGAATGTAGATGGAGCTCCATGCTGCCTCCTTGGGCAGGGTCTCGCTGGTGGTGACGGAGACGGTGGATGCAGGGCTGTTCGGAGAAGGGATCGTCGAAAGTCTGACCCACGCCTGGAAGCATCTGCTGTTGCCCGCCCAGGTGACACTCATGTGCCGGGTCCACCTTTCCATGCCTCCCCACAGCCACTTGTAATGCTCTGGTCTTATCTGATAGGCTAACACTGGCATCCTCATCATGTAACTCGTGGGCATTTTATGGAGGCTGGAAGGGTTACCAAAAAAAAAAACAAGAATTGATTGATATTATTTAAAGACCATTTGGCAGTGACATTGATTAATATAGTAATTGCAAAACGTTTTTTTAATTTTACTAGACTAAGCAGCAGAATTACCAGTATTTTTCCAAAACCAATTACTGGCTCATTCATTTTAAAAATTAAGCTTTGCAACCCATCACCATAAAGTATGGAAATAGTGGCATCTAGTGGCCGTATTTGGAATTGCGCCCCTTGGGCCTCATGATCTGTGTTGCCTTCTTCAGAACCCACAGGACCCGTACAGCAGCCCGGCGCTGACTGGTCGGGTCATCCCCGCAGGCGCCACGGTTTTCGGGATGGCTCTGGAGTGCTCAGAGATCCGCAGGCACCACCGGTGAGCCGGTCCCCTCAAGGGACGACGTCAGAAATCCTACCTAAGCAGCGGGGAAGTTGGTGGTGCAGAAGGCAGTGCTATCGTTCGGCAACCAGAGGGTTGCCGGTTCGAGTCCTGCTTACTCCTGACCCCATGAAAGTGTCCTTGAGCAAGACACTGAACCCCAAATTGCTCCCGGTGTGCAAGTTGGCACCTTGCATGGCAGCCTCTGCCACCGGTGTGTGGATGGGTGAATGTGAGGCATAAATTGTAAAGCACTTTGTAGAAAAGCGCTATATAAATGCAGCCCATTTACCTACCAGCAAACCGCTTTCCGTTAACCTTGGAGCTGCTCGGCTTACGGTGCCCGGCAATTTCCGCGCAGGGTGTGTGTGCTGGAGGCGGGGGGGCTGTCCCTGTCCGCGATGGGAGGCGTCCACAGCCCGGTGAGCTGCTCCCTGGATGCCGACGATTCCACGGAGCCGTACACCACCGAGCGCCTCAGCCAGGTGCCTGGCGGCTACGTGGCTCTGACCGAGCCCTTCCAGGCGCTGGACATCGACTTCAACAGCGTGCAGGTAGCGGGCCGTTCCCATGGCGACGGGTCACATCACGGTGGGCTCCATTCATTGGTGTTCAGGTTATACGGACTCAAAGGCATTACGAACTAAGATCGGGATGTTGATGCCTGCCGGGCGTCATGGAAAACTGGGATAGAAACTCCCACCTGGAATACAGAGTCATTCCCAAAGGGCAGAAGCATTTCAGGGGCGATGCCCATAGGCCTGGTACATCAATCTGACGCCTTCGCTTCTCGTTCCCGTGCTCGCGCTCGGCCCCAGGACCTGGAGGGCCTGTGCTCCCGTGAGGGCAGCCGCTTCCGCCTGCCGGTCACTCGGGACGGCATGTTGGACGCCCTGGCCATGTGGTTCGAGCTTCACCTGGACAAGGAGACCAGCCTGTCCACAGGGCCCCAGGAGGACACCTGCTGGGAGCAGGCCATCTACCCCGTGCAGCACCTCAGTGGTAAGTCCCACGCCGTCTCCCAGAGGTGGGAATCGAACCCCTAACTCTGGAGGTGTACAGTGCTGCCCACCACCTCACCTTCCCATCAGAGTGATATTTAAGCGATTTTCTTTGTTCCCCAGAATGCTCCCTGAAAGCTGGTGACGAGCTACTTGTGGAGGTCTCCTGCAAGGATGCCTACCTGAGGGTTCACGCCGTCGCCGTGGTGAGGAACGGCCTCGTGGCCGGCCTGGATGACTCTGCGTCGGGTCCCGTCCGTGGCCAGACCCCGGGCACGGAAGCCGAGCTGTGCAGCGCCCTCGCTTCCCTTCAGACCGGCCGGAGCGGGTCCCAACACGCATGCGTGCTGGAGAGCTCGGAGATAGCCATGATCAACAATGTGCAGTATCACGAGAGCTACAGCAGGGCACTGGAGAAGTTACTGCGGACGCTGACCGCCAGCCGGGGGCCACAGAGCACCGGGCCAAACCCGCTCTACGTGCTGGACGTCTCCGAAGGCTTCTCGGCGCTGCCGCTGATGGCTGGCCGCCAGGCCTCGGTCAAGGCGTACAGCTCCGTGGAGAAGGAGCGTCACCAGATGCTGCTGAGGCGGCTGGCCAAGGAGAACGGGCTGCGGGCAGACTCGCTGGAGTTCTGGCTGTGTCGCGCCGGCGAGGAGGAGCAGGACGCCGCCTCCGCCGCCCCCAGTGACGCCGCCATCATGCTGCAGCGGCCGCCCTCGGAGCAGCTCTGGAGCGCCATTGTGCTGGACTGCGTGGAGATCTGTGGCCTCCTCCGGCAGAAGCTGATGGAGAAAGCCACCCTGGCCAGGTGAGTGGGAGACGATGCACTCTGCCGGGCCGTCGGTATCGTGTCTTAATGCCGCAGACCTTTTATATGGTCCTTCTGCAGAATTGGGATTAAACATTCTCCGTTATTTGATGACACGCACAGGCTACAGTTGTCCTCTAGTGGCTTAGAAATAAGTATTTATTAATATAAGCCACTATGTAGTTCTTGTTTAATACTCCCTGCAGGACTGTCCTGTTATTCCATCTGCCTGAATCTGCCTATTCTGTTTTTCTATATATAATTTAGAACACTGTTTCTCAATTGGTGGGTCGCAACCCAACATTTACTGTGAATTTGGGTCACGACCTTGGAGACTCACGTGGGCGCTGATGCCAAACCAGCTGAGGTACTGGTCCTGCAGTAATAAATCCCATTACAGGTGTCTTCTGGAGGATGGCGGACGGATCTTTCCGGAACGCATTGTGATTTACGGGCAGCTGGTAGAGTCGGATGCCTTACTGCAGGAGAGCGCCGTCCAGGGCCGTGAGCCGACACTGGGCTTCGACATTGCGCCCTTCATCAACCAGTTCACGGTGCGCTGCCGGAGATCGGTCGAGCCACACCAGCATGGAACAGAACCGATCCTGCATACAGTTTCCAGAATCAGTGGTTGTGTTTATTATATAGAGATTAGTTTGGTTTTGAAACGTTGCATTGCAGATAGGATTTGAGTTAGCCGCCACCCCCCCCAAATGGGTGGGTGAATTTTCTCTGTTTTACAAACAAACAAAAAACAGCTTTATTCGTGTTTAGATTCCAGGACAGCGTTCCCATGCGCTCTCCACAGCATCCCCCGAGACGCGGGCTTGTTTTAGCAGATGTCTTTTTCAAGGCATTTCTCAGAATAGGCCAGTTCACCAACAGAACGGATCACGAATCGCAGCTTAAACCCCGGGGAATTTCTCTGGCTATATGAACCACCCAGAAATGTTCAGAAGCTTAAAAAAAATATATCTATATTGTTGCATAGTCACAGCAGTGAAATATGCGATATTTTTTCTCAGAATGGTTCTCTACTTCCTCGACCATGGTCTAAAAACACCATCCTGCCACTAGTCGCAACCCAAGCCCCGAGATGATTGATAAGTATCAGACTGACGTTGGGGTGTCTGTCCAGGTCCCCGTGCATGTGTTTCTGGACCTGTCCACTCTCTGCTGCAAGCACCTGAGTGAGCCCACAGAGCTGTTTTTACTCGACCTCATGAACTCCAGTGCGAACCATACAAGCCAGGAGGTGAAGGTAGGGGGCGCTGAAAACCCTTAGCTACTGGGTAGCTACTTTGCTTGTGTCGAACAGGCCAACTAGTTTTCTGCATCATGTGATTAATTCAAGTGAATGTGGAACATACAGTAAGTCTTTGCTTCACGTTTCTCGTCAAATGACCTCAAATTTAATAGGTTTGCATTTGTCCCTTTTGTGGGTCCCAGGTATGCACCACCTCCGCCGGCAGGCTGACCGCTATTCCATTCTGGTACCAGCTCCACCTGGACGAGGAGATCAGCATGAGCACGTTCGGCGTGCATTCTCACTGGAAACAAGCTGCTGTGGTCCTGCAGCAGCCCGTGGAGGTGAGCGCAGGGGACGTGGTGTGCCTGAGCATAAAAGTCCACAAGAACAGCTTGTCCATCACGGCGAGAAAGGGGGAGGGGCCAGCCACCGACCCCACCTACCCCAACAGTTAAGCTACCACTTCAGTGTTCAAGGACAAACGCCAGGGCACTGCTAGTATGTCAAATGGTGCAAGAAACGTATCTGATAATGTTGGTAAAATGTTTAAAGTTGCCAAATGTATACTTTGATATGTGCACATTTCACCAGAGAAATAAAATAGTATACGGAAGAAAAAGACTTCCTGTAATGTATAGAGCACATCTAAGTGGACTACGTTAGATAACGTATAATGTGTAAAATCTGATTTTTCTGTACTTTTGGGAGGACATGTACTGTAGGAATTCTGTAATATAAGCAATGTTTGAATAGCAATTAAGTGCATACATTTAACCAGCCATCTATGATTTAGCTGTAGTAATGGAAATAGGCTGGATTTAAATTAATGATGTACAAAATGACACTTCATGACCCATTTGCTGTATTTCTTGACCCCAGTAGATGGGGCTCTGTTCAAAAAAGGGCAAAAAGCAAAGCATGCCCCAATACAAACCAAGAGCACCATCTAGTGGGGTCAGAAATACGGATAATGGTTAATGAAGCATCATTTAGCCCATCATTAATTTAAATTGTACTTATGACAGATTACCTGCTGATTCTGCTACAGTCTCCATTCCTACAGCTAGGAGAGTCTGGTCCTTTTGGCACACACTATCAGAGATTGATTACTATGGAAACGGCAGTAATCAGAATCCTTGAATGGAATATTTACACAGGTCATCGGGAGCATCGTCCCATTTCCAAAACTAGGGCTGCCCCCAAATAGTCGACTAAACGTTAGTCGATATGAAGAGGGCTTGGTCGAATACATTTTCATTAGT
>JABFDZ020000038.1:119435-141321 GCA_019775955.2 Pollimyrus isidori
CAGGTACCAGGTACTGTTCCCAGTGGAAAACCCCCCAAAAGTGAGCCGTACTGAACCGTACCGTGCCGTACTATGCAATGGAAAAGCGCCACAATGCAACGCAGGCCACTAGCACACAAAAATCCCACAAACTGGGCAAGCTATACAAGCCAGCTTGCCTAAGTGCATGTTTTTAGCACTCAATACGAGTGTTTTAACCTTAATTACATGGCGTTAAATTGTCTGAAATATATTTTTGTTTTAAATCACCCAAGACACTTCACACTGGTGTGTTCTGATACAATTCCGCGTCATTTATGTACAGCAAAATTCAGAGAGGAGAGAAAAGAATGAATGAATGAAAGATAAAGAAATGAATGGAAGAAAAAGAAAGCAAGCAAGAGAGAAAAGGAAAGAAACCAAACCCAATCCCCTTGGACATACTAACATTACAGAAAGAGAGTGGGCTTGTTCCTAAAAACAAGGCGTAAATTGTGGTCAAGGTCAAAGCCAATGTCCATCAATGAGTCAGTTTTCCAGTTTCAGTTTTGCCTGCCTGTGTAGAATAGCAGACTGAAGGCTGCACCCACCCACTCACTCACTGACAAACCATTCCCAAAATCATCTTCCATCAATTCCAGATGCACTTACAGAGCTATGATGGTAGTGACAGGCCTCACGACTGTGTACTGCAGAACTCCCAGCTTGCACCTCAACAGCAACACCCTGCAGAAATCCACAGGGTAGACGATCAGACTGTCCGGTAAAAACCAGCCGAAACGGAGGCGGGGCTAAAGGAAGACTCACTCTCCCATAGGCCAGGCTGGGCAGCAGCAGAGCGGGGGGAGGTGCTTCTGCTGCTCCTGCACTTCCAGCATCAGCACCAGGCTGGGGTATTGCTTGCCCAGGTAGTTCAGCAGGAAGGTCATGAAGTTATAGATGACGAAAGCCTCGTAGCATTCCCTGCACGTGTCCACGTAGATGGCGATGCTGGGGTACTTCAAGGCAATCCACTTCAAGCAGAAGTGCATAAGTCAATGTCCATTCAAACACCACTATGATTATTAGTATACGGCCAACACTTTTAATGAACTTGTTATAAATAGCAACAATACACTTCTAGCCATTACGGCACTTATTTTTGTTATATGAAAAAAACTGCACATTTTTAGTTACAGTTAAGCACATGGCAATCACAGCTACAATAATTTCTGCCATCATAAGGGTCAATATGCCAATGTCAGAGAGGATCTTTCCATTCATTCTATGCATGTGTCTTTGTTATATTGTAATTCATTTAGACATTCAGCAGAACATCTAGGCCAATGTAGGTTCATTGTGACACAAAGTCCATCGTAGAACGCTTATACCTTGTAGAGATGGGCAATACATCTCCGTCTAAAATAATTTAAGCGTATTTTAACCTTTTACTAAGTTGTGCCTCAAAATAAAGAGAAACATAGGCTGAAGAATGTTATATTCTCCAGTTTTGGCCCAAATTAAATCAGAGACACTCAGTCTTGTGACTTGAGAATGTGCTGCCTTTAATTTAGAAAAACATCACCATGGAAACAGTGCAGACACTTAACTCCTAAATCCTATACCACTGTCACAGGACAAGGTCTCCAAGCTTCAGGAATTCCAGAAAACTACTGGAAAGCTACGGACCTCGGTTCTGAGTATTTAACATTTGGACAAAACGAAAATATTTAATTAAAATCAAGACTCCGTCAACAAGAGATGGGAAAACGCAGGGGGAAACACTCGACATCAGCATTCGAAAGTTATAAAATCTTTAAGAGTCACTTACACTGTCTAAACTGTATATCGGAACCATCCATAATATCCTGCCAAAAGAAAAATAAACAACTTTGTGTTTTTGTCCCAGCACAGAGCACAATGAATGATACATTATGACAACACACCTACTACCACAAACAACACCACCGCACACATTAATTTTATTTAATGTCATTTTATTATGTACAATGAACTGAGTCGGATAACATGGCTTACCGGATGATAGGTTTTTGCAGCTCAGGTTGAGTATAATGCACAAGATGCTGCAGGATCCCCCACAGAGAAATCGGTATGGTCATAAACACAAATATGGCAGCGATGAACCAAGCCTTGTTGTGGACGCCGACCTGAAAGCAAAACACCGACGTTACGCGGCTGACCGACAAAGTTACGCTCGTGTGCATCAGTCATGTTCCAGTGCCCGTTTGCGCATTTTAAAGGACAAAATGCCGATTACAAAAAGTCGATTACATGGTTTAGGGTGCATGCCTGCAACTCACCTCGGATTTTTGCACTTCCCAGATGCACAGAGGCAGCACCGCCAGCAGTAAGAATATGTACAGAAGCACAGCTAGCGGCCGTATCCATCTTCTCCAGTTCCCACAAGAACAGGGCATCTTCTCCCGGTACTCAAAGGAGCAAAGGATCGCAACTTATCCCATGCAACACCCAAGTTTACGGTTCCTCTCGAACTGAACCTGCTCCAAAGTCACTGTAACGCTAACCATCATTTAAAAGTTAAATATAATACAAACCGACCGCCAGACTTAGTGCATCGCGATGTCCCAACAGAGGTCCGATACTTTAATATATCACTTTACCTAACTTAAATTTAGAACATTTACATGTTTTCCTGGAGTCTTTCACGATTCGGTGACAAACATAAATCGCAAATTGTCACGGTAAACATCTGACTACATTATATTATACTTGTTAGCGCTAAAATAAAACTATCGGCGGGGCTTGATCATGTGGTATATAACTTTTTCCTGTCCTTTTTCCAAAGTGCCAGCCGTATCATTCATTTCCTGTTGACGCTACCCCTTGTGACCGAAGAAACGTAAAATCCCGCCCATACGAGAATATGATTGGATAAATGAAAGCCCTTGCTGGCTGACGCGTACTGAGATTGCACAATAACCTTGTCAATTAAATTCAACGGTCATCGAGCATTGTCTTTGAATTTGTAGTCTAGTTAAATTATTTTCCACCTCGCCGGGTAGTAAGACTTCTGCAAAAAAATCGCAGCGTTATTGTTATATTGTTGTTTGCACATACAATATTCAAAAAGTGTTACTTGTATATTATTAGTTATGCTGTTTCGAAAAGTGATGAGTGATCCAAACTTTCTTAGTCTAATGGACGAAATAGCATCACGAACAGTGTTCGATTAGACTTTCTTTTACTCAGAAAAATAATGCCATAGTTGTACCAAAGCCTTATCCATGTCCACATTCCAAGAAGTTACAAACTACAGAGACAGAAAACCTGGTGTCACCGCTAGATGTCCGTATAAATCAATTATGCAGACAAGCCCCTTCGCGTCAGTTTGCAATGGGTTCAAAGTTTTTAATACTAAATGACCGCTGACAAATAAATGATGATTTTTGTGTAAAGAATTGTATACGTTTCATTTTTATTTTGTTCCACTTGGAAGTAACAAGTATTTAATGGATTTGTGATATGATGTGGAAAATTTAAATTGACACAAAATACATACACGAATATATATGAATGTTAATACATATGCTTGAATCATATTACACTTAATTGGAAATTAAAAACCAACTTCATATATGTTATTAAACCACATATTACCCAAATATTATAACTTATTTGCAATTCAATGTTTCAATCTGAAGGCAACACACCCTGACTGAAGCTGTGGATTTAATTGGAACAAATTTGAAATTAATGGACATTGATACAGATCATAGAGGACAAAATGTTCTTTTACTGGAAATGTCGTAAGTGCCATAAAATGACCAAGAAGCCCAACAGCCAAAAATAAAGGCTTTGTGATGACTTGGAGGTCAACGGCGAAAACTCTCAATTTAACTTGCTCTTACTATATCTCTCAACGGAACTTCTCATGCTCGTAAACCATAGATTCTAATAAACAAGGAACCCATTACCATGTTGGTCCCGTTTCGCTTTAGATGCGATTGTGAAAGAGATTGTCTTTGTGTGCAAAATAACTGTGGGATGGTGCACAAGTTCTCCCTAATGTCATCATATAGTATATTATGTTGCAAATGAAAATAGTGATACACTGAGCAGGGGAGATTCTAGCTAATGAAAAGATCCGGGGTTAAGTCAAGCTTACTTGAGAATTGCCTGGAATCGGGGCTAAAATGCTAGTGGCTAATGTCACCCATGCATAGATGTAAGCCTTTCTCCAGGACTGACCCTAGAAAACCAGCACGTCAGGTGTACTATTAATAACTTGCTCCACTCTCCCTATTTCTTAACTGAATTTTTATTTACAACATCCACCATCAAAATGACCCCCCTGTAGATGCGGGAGATACCGCAGTGGAGGAAGACTCGTCTCTACGGCTGTTGAAAGTTTCCGTTGACTTAATTTACTGCCCCTTTGAAGAGAATATCCATTGTTCGTAGTACGGATTGTTCATGAATATTGAATACTTCCTTTTGGATTTTATAAATAAGAAATGGCCTCACCATAGTCGTGCAATCGCTTGGGCTCTTAGCTACAGTTAGCTGCAGAGCGTGATATCGGGTTCTGCTCTGCCCAAAGACTGAACCAATGGCATGGGGCATACGCAAGACACGTGGATGCACTATGAGGTAGGTGCGCTATTCAGGAAAATTATGAAAATTAAACTCAATGTTCTGTTGTGATAGGATGAGGTACCAGCTCTCCTTCTTTGTCATGACTGAGCAGAAAAAGTAAAGTGCTCTGGTGTATATAGCTACCTAGAGACAGCTGCAGGTCGGAGACAAGTTGCTTAAACTGTTGCAACAGATGGTATCCTCCTTTAGTGTAAACTACGACATGCAAAACATTTCTTACATACAAGAATTATGCATAGCAAGTGCTTATCTTGCAATGTTTTTATACCTCTGATTCCAGTGCTTATCTTCCCCTCAGTTAATTTTTTAAAACAATCTCTTGAAACATATGTCTTTTATCTTATTCATGTTTAAGGGTAGGAGTAACTGGCCACTGCATGATGTAGAGGCTTTTAATTTACTTGAAAAATTGTCCCACCAAGATAACAAATAAAAGCTATCAATGATATGGCTAACACTAAATTAGCACATAAACCATAAGGTGTTAATATAACATTAACACATTCCAGTATTTCAGGAACTCTGCTGACCAGTCGGTCAAGTTAATGAATATCTATTTAGTGATTCACTAAAAATGATTTTTAAGTGATAACTTCATTGGGATATTGCAGGACAGAAAAAGGTATCTAGGTGTTGTGTATTATGCAGAAATTTATTCATATAATAATTTGCTTTTTTTTACCGGATATCTTTATTTAATACCACATACATTTTTAAGCAAGCTGAATCAGCCAGTGCCCGGAGCAAGTAATGTCAAGGGGCTTAGTTTGGGGCCCAATAATTAAACCACACAACCAACCCTGGGATTTGAACCAGCAACCTTCTGATTGCAGGCACGACATTCTCCACAAAAGGACAACAAAATCAGTTGCTTAAATCTGAATTATATCAGGTACATATCTATATATTATCTACCATAGCTCAACCAATAACGTGTGGCAAAGTTTGTAGGTTGAAGTCCCAGAAAGTGCATGTAAATTATAACCTTTCATTCTACTGTAAACAGCTGTGGAGAAAAGTGGTAAATACATTAATCTTAATTAGAAACATGACAAAATTATTGTTCATATGTATACATTATTACACCTCTTATTAAAGTTATATAAATTGTATAATTAATAAGTTATATAACTTATACAAATTAATTGTTACAATTAGCCACCAGAGTTTAAGCACAGATGGTGCATGCAGGCTTCAGATGGGTTGCTAACTCTTGATCACATTAACAGACAGCGCAATCCAAGCTGATTTTTTACTGTTTTAACAGAGTAGCAATACCCCAGCAGCAATGAAAAGACCAGTGTGTCCAGCAGAGAGCAGTTACTGTAGCGATCCGCTGTAACGCAGAGTGGAAAAACAAGGATCGTTTTTCAGATCTTTGTTGTGAAGTCAGTTCAGGTACTCTACATTAGCCCCACGCTGTAACACACCCGTGAATATTTGCTGCCATGGAGAGCAGACTAACATACCACTGGCCTGAGAGGCATCTGAAGTCCCCATGAGATCTACACAAACGTAACCACAGATCTTAGCGCCAGAACGAATCATCCCTGAAGCCGTCTAAATGCACTATATGAAGAAAAGTATGTGGACACCAGCTTGTCCAACATTTCATTCTGAATCAATGGGTATTAATATGAAGCTGACTAACCCTTAGTTGCTATAATAGCCTGTACTTTTCTGGGAAGGCGTTCCATTATTGATGTTGGGTGATCAGGTCCCTTTCAGTGAGCTTGTGTGGCCGACCACTCCGCAGCTATAACAGGACAGACAAGTGGAGAATTGATTGGTTGGAAAGGTGTCCAGTGGTGTCCAATGACGGTCCTCGGTTGATTGACCTCTTCTGTATGACCACCCACTCTGCTGCCAGTGTTGGATGCTGCAGATTGACTGCGTGACTGTGTGCTTAATGATACACCTGTATGTCAGCAATGGGTGTGGCTTATATGGCCAATCCCTGTAATTATTAAGGGTACCCTCGATATAGTGCATCTACAGTATTCTGCTGAAACAGTATCAGTCGGCGCCATGCATTGAATGAGAGGCAACTGATTGTTGGTTATCCAAGAGGAGCACAAAATGGGGGGCATTTTCACTGGTTTGAGGAAAATTGGCAGATGTTCAGGCACCCCCACTACAACAGGGGTGGGCAGTCTTATCCAGAAAGGGCTGTTGCGTGTGCGTGGGTCAAATCCTGCACACACCCTGGCCCTGTGTGGATAAGATTACCCACCCCTGCTCTACTGGGTGCATTTTCACAATGTGTAATCACTGCTAAGAGTAACCTTCACTAAAGTAGAAAAAAATACAAAAGCAGCAGTTTAGTATGCTGTATAACAAAGGTCAGCCACAAGCAGAACACAGAAAATTACAGTTTCATTAGCCTACTAAATCCCACCTCACCCACTAAAAAATACCTAATTCGTCATCTGCCATTGTTCTCCCGTTGCCTACCTAACGGACCACACTTTAACCAGAATAAGGACGGCCTCCTATGAATGGTCAGCTGGATTCCATTAACTGAGGCCAGGTTGGCTTAGGGCCAATAATCAATCACCGTGGAGATGGAACTGATCAGGTTAATTCAACATCGTCCAGTCAGCTCACCCTACACAGATGGGAACAATACAAAGATTCATTCCATGTACAATTATATGAAAATGAGAGCAGGCAATCAAGCTGATTACTGGACATACTCAGCAGCATAATTAAAAACAGGGAAGAAAGAAAATGTCAGCTGTTTTCAGGCTGAATTTTGCTGTTGGGAGCTGGACACTATTGCTTCTGCCACGCAGCTCAGTTAAGTCTTTAAGTTAGAAATGCTAGAGTCTCGCCGTAGGTTCGCTACCACGATCTGAAGGGTGGTTCCCAAGCACAGTCACGTGACCTGCTAGGTGACACGTAACAGCAGTCCGGCTAAGTGATGATGCAGCCTAATGGAGCACGTAATCGGCAATCGCCTGCTCAGCAGCAACCGCTAATCCTGCTAATCGGCCCATTGACCTACCGTGTGCTGCAAACTGGGTGCACGGAGGTTATTCTACGCCCCAGAAAACTGGCAGGGTACTGAACCTCTGACCCTGCAGGGTCGGCAAAACAAACTGCAGAGTTTATGGACTGCAGCAATAGTACGATTAGATCGGTGTATTCCGTTACATAGCCGAGATACAATAGAGTGAAATACCTTTTAAACAATACCAATTACATTACTGCTGCTTGCAGCGTAAAACAGATACATTAAGGCTTGAAAGGATACAGTTTAGCATGTAATGACGGAAAATCCTAATGGAATCTGCTGCAGTGCACTTCCATATGCTTTATAACCTGCTATAATTTTCCCCTGCGTTAGAGGGATACTTTATCAGTTGCTGTACTGTATTGATTTACCAAGTTGCTTGCAGTAACAACAAGCTCGCCCTTCAAGGCATGTCAGCATTTCGCGCAAAAATCACGATGGCTATTTTCAAGAAGTGATGCTCCTCATCTTCTCCACTCTGGTCGAAAATACGCGATAAACTATAACGCAGATCATACGATTGCGATTGAGTTAATGTAATATAGCGACGGTGTATAAAACACGGTCGCACGTACAGAGATTATTTCACTGCCTTTTTTACTTGGCACGTGACTGCTCTTTGAAATATTTACCACCAAAAAAGTAATTGGCTTACAAAATCATTTCTATATAAAGAATTTTGTACAGTGTCTGTCTTTCTGCTGCTTGACCTGAAGTTCAACTTGCTTTAACGCTGGCTAGAAATGATTTTCCCACTAAATTCCTAAGGATTTAAGCCGACCCCTTATCCCAAAACACAAAAACAGCATGTCTCCTGATCTAAAAAAAGATCTTCCACATTTTTCAATAAGACAAAATTGTGTTTTCTACTTTTGTCATATGCAATTAGAAAAGAAATTCAAGATTTGCACACCAATACTGGTCAAACAGTTTCACAAATATTATTTTTAGGAACATGATAAAATTATACTCTCTTCCTGAAGCAAGCGTCCTAGCCAGTTTTAACTGGCGTGATAATAGCCAAAATTTATCATCTTCAATGAAATTCTGAAAATATTTAGGTATATTAGGTATGATCTCTAATTGGAGATTTGCTAAGAAAATAATGTTTTGCTTATCATTATGAAACAATTCCATGTCTTGTAGTATTGCTAGTATTCCATGATAATAGCATTTGCCAAAACCAAATTACATGTAATATATTATTGTTAATTACTGAATGTCATGACTGGTAGATGACAAATTTGTGTAAATATATCCAGTTTCTATAAATGACCCATTGAGAAGTGATACTTCTTTAGATATTAAGTGTGTTCCTTGGCTACAAAACCTACAGAAATATACTTAGGTATTTGTGTAACTGAATGTCTCAGACATCCAGCAAACCGACAATGCCGTCTTCATGGCCGGAATGGGGAGGTTAGAGCATCGTTTTAGTTACACACCGAACTAGGCTACTCAAAGGAAGAGGATATCCGTTAGTTTTGCATTAGGAAAAAATAGGGAAGGAGAACATTATGTTGGGCCATTTTCAACGTCTCCACATCACAAGGCGTTCATTCTGTGCTTAGCTACGTAAATTTGTGAGCCCAGGGGAAAGACTCTGGCCTGTGTTTTAATGGTAAGCAGTTGGTACAGTAGTTAAGGATGTGTAATGCACTGGCCTCCTGTTCAAGTTCCAGGTTTCCTGCTGTAGGACCCCTGAAAAAGGTACCGCCACACACATCCTGCTTGTAATACATTCTCAGATGCCAAGTAAGATGTCCGCCATGGATTTCCTGTGTCTCCTGCAAACACGGATATCCATACGGTTTCTGAAGCTGCAGGCACTACCCGATGATGAAGTCTGTCAGGGGCTTCCTGCCTGTAATTCACTCTCGGTTTCCAAGCAAGATACCTGCCACCGGCCTCCCCCTCGCTCAACCTTGTAGGGTTATTATCTGTGACGCACATGTTAAGAAACGGCACATTGATTTACTCTCACTCGTTTTTCCATTTGTAATTGTATGCTACCAGTGCCTTAGAAGAGAAATCTAGAGTCCATGAGACCAATGAGCTGTTCGTTCTTACTGTCCTGCTAGAACATCTGACCATCAAGGAGGATCAAACTAATTTTACTGGAACAGTTCATGCACATATCAGAAACACCTACTTTGTTAAGTACATTGTAAATATAATTGCGGGGAGAACTGACAATCTATTGTTGGTATCTTTTAATTTACTACCCTTACTGCCAATGAATCATGTTCTTTTATAATTTTAAGGATTTTTTCACACATCACATCACACTAATTCTGCTGACCGCGGGATCTCTTACCCACTGAGAGCACTTCCTGTGCTGGTCAAAGTGTTTACACAGCGGCCCACAAGCCCTCAGCATGTGTCACACAAATGTTTCCCTCCCACGTCTCTGTCAGTAATTCACATCCTCGCGGCTGACATGCGTGACCCCAGACGCTGGGCTGCCAATAAGGTCTCAGTGTGTCTGAAATCGCTCCCACAGAGAGGGTACTTTCTCAGGGAGCCGAATAAGCCGTCTCTCCCACAACAGGCCTTTCTCAGCGGTGGACAGAAGGCCGTTCCGGGATATTTCTGAAAGGGTTAATTCATTCAGGTGACTGCAACTGCACATTTTTACGAAAACTTAAAACTTCATTATGTGATGTCATTTCCTGAAAGAGCACCTGAGCTAAACGCTATAGTTTGCTATTTATGTGTGGAACCGATATTTGCGACTTTAAAAGCAGTTTAATATAAATCTTTGCTAACAGCATAGAAAATGACGCTAGCCCCAATTAAATGTTTTACAGTCCAAAAATCAAGACACAGAAATTGGACAATGAAATATTTAGTACACAAAAATACCTCAGAATTATTTCCAAAACATATATTAGAAGTGTTTCTGTGTATCTCATCAATCAGTGTACGATTCTAAGTTAGGTCAAGATAATTCCAAGCATTTCGAAAGGACAAATGTTTACATTTAAACCAAAACTGCAAGCCGAAAAAGTCTGAGAAGAAGTGGAACGGTCTTAAAGTTGTGGGAACTCAGACTGGGTGGGGCACAATGATCTTCAGCAGAGACACACATGCTCAGAGTTCCTGCAGCAATGAAATACACATGTCAGGTGCGGATACGGGCTGTTTACTTGCTTTCTGCAGCAGGTGATGGCTGTGGCTATCAAAACATTATTCCGCAATATTAGTTACTCAGCAGCACAATTAGTTAAGGGCTCACAATCCGTAGCACATTAAAAAAACAGAAAATAACTACACTAATAGTTAAAATATATACACATATTCAATTTTTAGTACACATTCACAGTGGAAAGTAAATAAGTTTCACATTCACAATATTGATCTCTTCCTCCCTATATCTTATTAAACTTATGTTCCTATGACTTGCTCTTTCCTGTATGTGGGGTTAATACAATACATGTCATATAGTCTTTCGTTAAACAGAATATGGCATCCCATGTCCTTATCGGTCCGAGTAACCATGCCGTTATCACGTATCTGTAAACATTATAGAGTATATATCCGTAGATTTGGCTCAACGAGGTTATCAAGGTAAAATTGTCACCTTCTCGTCTAGATAAAAAAAGACGAAAACACTTTACTTATTTAAATGTTAATACAAGGTGTTCGAAGACAACATGTTACAATATCCATATAAAGAGCTTCAAATACAAGGCTATAATCCAAAGAATAATATGGTAAAATACATGAGATCTACATGTTATTGGCCATCCATGGATAAGAAAGCCTCCATACGTGATGCATATATTTATTTAATGGTACTTACAGGTAAGTACTTAAGATTGTTCTCTTCATACTGATGGCAGCTTATGAGATGAGAGGGTAGACTGTGAACCCCACCCTCAGGCTGCTCTGTGGGGATCCCCAGGAGTCTCCTCCCCCACTGTGGGGGGGCGGGGGCACAAGGCTCAGATGTGACCTCACCGCGCCTCGCCTGGGCCGTTCTCTGGTCATCCCTGCATATGCAACACCAGTCCTGCAGGTGGTGTTCTGCTGCATCGTGTCCCAGAATCAGCCACCGGACAAAAATTAAAGTAACACTTCCGTTGAGCTTTGGGGGCATGGTGGGGTGAAGCGTCCAGGGACACAGTGCGCACCAAGCCCGCCTTTGGGTGTTGGTATGTTAGGACCTGAGAGAGTCTGCCATTTAAAGGGCCGGCATCCTTTAATGTGAAGTTCAGTGCTGGCTATTTGCCCACAGAGCCTGGTGAGATATGCATCTCAGTTGTCGCTGTCCTTGCGCAGACTCCGGTCTGTATTGTGGTTGTTGGGCTCCTGGTTCTTATACTGGATGCTTGTCCCATTCAGAGGTCCTGTGCTGTTGGCCAGGGTTGGGGAGTGACACCAACAGCACAGGCAGGACTGCCAGAACAGAGGGAGATGGACGTTAAAGCAAACAGACAAGGAACCCGGAATCCTAACACTCCACACAACTTTAGCTCTGTCCTACTATAAATGGCAGTCAGATCCAGTCATCGACCTCATTAATGCATTTTCCGCAATATCCTATTTACTGTACAAGTTGGACTAAAGCCATAGGTTTTTTCTACACAGTGAACAACATGTCCGCAATCCACATCTCGTTCTCCACTGGGGATGTTATGTGTTTAAGCATCGGTGTCTTTCCCAATGCATCAGAGCGACTCCCACGAAAATATAGACCACTACTATAAACAGCAAAAGATGGCCTATGCGACGGGAGGAGTTCACCTCAAAGAGACAAGACGATGACAATTAAAAAGGCAATCCAGCCTCAAATCAATGAAACTTACCGAGCCATACTCACTAAGTATACCACTGCTACTTCAATGCACAGGATTTCAAACGTTTTACGGACAAAAAAAAGGAAAAAAAAATAGCCATGAATGTACAATTCAAAATTAATTATAGATACCAAAGCTCCCCCATTACTGTTGGAGTAATTACTGTAATAACTGCTATTTTCATTCCCAACTTCCTTGTCACGTCCAACACCTAGTCGCATTTGCTGCGAGCTTGCAAATGTAAACCTAATTTTTTTTGTTTTAAATCACAGTGGCTCCATATGAATCAAATGGGTGTAGACTGAGATAAATATGTATATGAAGTCTGCAAATGATATTCAGTCATCTGCAGGTTAATCTGTAATTTAAAAAAATTATGTCCTTTTTTTTTCAATCGCTACGAGTGCCATGTCGATGGTAGCAGGGAACAGCTCTTTTTGACAGCGCTGTGAAAGTTTGGCAGACTGCCCCCCTCTCCGACCCAGAAGAGGCCCGCTTTTCCTCCCACGCGGGTCCTCCATTGGAACATGCAGGCCGTGACCCCTTCTGAAAAGTCAGCTCGTAAATCACCGTGCCGGCTTACATTTTCCTGCACAAATGTCATCAGTACCAGCCTCAATCTTCCGAGCCACGGGGCTCTGACTGGGAGGGGCGCATGAGGGGGAAGGGTATTTGGATTTTCTTTCTTTGCTGGTTTTTTTCTTGCCCCAGATGATTAAAGGGGAAAGTGGTGTTTGTGTTCGGCAGAGTTAAAGGGGAGGTCTAACCTTGAAGCAGTTCTTGAATTTCTTGCTGACGAAATACAAGATGATGGGATTGATACAGGAGTTCACGGTGGCCAGGTTGATGCCAAAGTAGTCTAGGATTAACAGGAAGCTGCAGCAGAGGTGATATAAGCTGAGGGAACTTCTACAACCATCATTAATAATGACTAACAATCTAACTGCTCACATTAATGCACATACAGACCCTATATTCATATTTCACAATTAGGAGGGACAGAAAATGACCCATGCGATCGGCGACCAGATGAAGGCTACGTACTTAAGAAGGTCACACCGGTCTTTGTCTTCTTGAATATAGACCATTTTTTTCAGCAGCCTGCTGAGATGAAGGGGGAACCAGCAAAGGGCAAAGATGACAACTAAGCAGAAGACGGCCTTGGCCACCTCCCTCCGCTGAAAGACAACAACGTCTGGATTAAATGGTGTTCACGGGGATCCAAAAAAAAAAAAACAAAACACATTTATGGGAGAAGAGGTGCTCCAGAGGTGGTAAATGATGCTACAGCCCACGTGCCCCAGACACCGCACTACCTCCAACTACATCACGGAGAGCGATGGTGGTCTGGGTCTTCTCATGGAGGTATGGTATCTCACCTGCTTGAGGTGCTCGCTCAGAGCTATGCGCAGGGTTCCATTCCTGTGGTGGAGCATCTTGCAAGTCATGAGAGTGTAGAAGGCGGCCGTGCAGGCGAGGGGCATGCAGAAATAGAAGCCGAAATACCACCAATCCTTGGCATCTGTGTAAAACTAGAGACACAGCATTAGAGGTGATGAGAGGGGAGGACCCACATGCTGATGTGTCAGTTCTAACTGTCTAACGTGATTTTTTTCTTAAACTGTGATTTGCACAGGAAGCTGTAAAATCTGTAACAATTTTCTGTTTCCGATTAGATAGATAGAGAGAGAGAGAAAGAGAGAGAGAGAGAGAGAGATACTTTATTTATCCAGAAGGAAATTTATGGTATATATCAAAATTTAGGATTAACAGATTTCCGTTAAATGTTACATTTACAGAGAGGCCTTCGATGTTGCCAGCACACATCATAACACTATCAGGAAGTACGAAAGTCCGTCGCAGAGATGCGTTACTGCACAGCTGGCCCGGGTAAAATTTCATCTGTTATTGCAGAGCGCTGGCGGGCGTGATGCTTTCCGCGTCAGGCTGGTAACAACATGCTGTGACATTTCCTCCACACCTGCCCTCACACAAAACCGGCCCTTCCTAATAATTCAGTCAGAAGTCCCCCCCCCCGACACCACCCCTTCCCATTTTCCAGAGCGCAGCTATTTCTAGAGCTGGACAGACCATTTTTCAGCCACTCGTGTTGTGGGATTAATATAACAGGAAGCAGGTGGGCGAGGTGACCACCCCCCCCCCCCCCACCCCACAAAGGCTTACTTCACAGCAGTGCATTGTAGGAGACCCAGAATCTTTGTCACCAGTGCACTGGGAGGAGCAGCCCAGATAAATCCCGCCTAGTATACTCTACACTTAAGCAGAACTGAAGTGGTATGTCATGTTCTGTTTGAAACAGAGCCTATCTGTGCAAAAGGCCAGTGTTAATGGATCAGAACTTATGCAATATTAATGGGGTGTAAAACCACTACCTTTATGTTATAGATACACATAACATGCCTTTAAATATTGCATACTAGAATAAAATATTTAAATAAAATTACAAGCTAAAATATACTGCTGAAGCAGATGGTGCAATGGTCAAGGGACTAGATTCCTGGCATCGTGGGTTCCCAAAACCTAGACAGAATTAGCTGATGTACCCTTGTATCCAGCGTACCTTCATGAACGGGGACTTTGGCTGCAGCATGCAGGTCCTGTAGGTGACATTTCTGTGGCTGAAGCTGATGATGGTAAAGCCCAGAGCCTCGGGCACGGCTAGGATGATGGAGAGGACCCAGATGGAGATGATTTTGATGGCCGTCACCACGGGGATGCCCACTCCTTGCACGCGGCTCCAGGAAGCCACGGCTCTGTATCTGTGACCAATGGAAGTGCAGGGACCCCTTAGGACACGCCCCCTACATTTCCATATCAGCCTTCTGAGATTCATTCCCACTGCCATCGCACGAGTAGAGTGAAGACCTTTAGTTTCAGGAGTCAAGTCAAGCTGCGTCTTACGTATGGTGGCCGTTATCCACATTCTGTAGCCTTTAAGCTTCTATACGCAAAGAAAACGTAATATGACAGATTCATTTCTCACTAAATCTGAATGGAATTTAAAAAAATAATAATACAGCCTTTCTTTAACAGATGTAATTGTGATGTACAATATAATTTGTACTTATATATTTGTATTTATACATTTTAATCATGTGAACATTTATGTCGAAACCGGAAAACACTGAAAACGGTTCAATCCCAGCAAAGTTCACTCTGTCGATGCACTCTAAGCCTGTTTAGGTACGACTGGCAGCTGTACTGCCTGGCTAAAAGGATATAAATATATTTTGAGACATTAACATAAATATACCAAAGGCATCATTAAAACTGTTTTTTTTCATCATCAATTCAGTTTAAATTTTAGATTAATGATATTCACTTCAAATTTTAGGTTCACGGAAGGAGAGTAAACACTTAAGCGCTTACATTACAATCCTTGTACAAATACTTCAGACTATTTCATTATTTCATGCTACTCAGGCCTCCCACCACGTGAAGCGAGAATCGCACCAGGAGGCATGTCCGGCCGAGCCGCGGTACCTGTCCACACTCAGGGCGCAGAGGTTGAGGACGGTGATTCCCACAGATGCCTTCTGAATGAATGGCACCATTTTGCACAGGAAGAGGCCGAACGGCTTGTCGTCGAACGGAAACCTCATGGCCAGTAGCTGGGAGAGAAAACAAGACTGAGGCCCAAGCGAGCTATGGAGAGCCAAGTGCACCAGCCCGTGTGTCGTGCGGACCCTGCAATTCAGATGGTTCTAAGGTACAACGGCAGCCCCTCCTGGGACATGAACATTCCCCATTTGGGTTATAAACTCACATGGATCTCTATGTTACTTGCTGGTCTGGTAGACAGTGAAAAAGTAGAAATGATGTACAGGTAGCTCTCGACTGACGCAAGCGATCCATTCCGCTAACGCTTACGTATGTCGAATTTTGTATGTCGAAGTCAGATTTACCTTACCATACCATTCAAGACACAATATAGCAAAAAACACATAATCCAAAAATTTATTTAAAAAGTATTAGAATGTACTAAATGGCACTTATTAAATAAATGAAAAGTTTAGGTTTACATATAGGCCTTTTTGTGTTAGCCATTCTGTACAATCTCAGCTATTTTGTTCGTAAATCCGGATTTACTTAAATTGGTTTTAGGCAAGTGGACCGCAGCCTGTATAGATTAATAAATCAATGAGGTACGAATGTTTGCTTTGCTTGAACCCTGTAACAGTTGTGAGTTCTGGGTAGTGTCTCCCCAGTACGGCCTGTTCTGGGACACTGATTATGAGCACAGTTTAGCCCTTATCTGTCATCCTAAGGACCTTCCATGACTAATGTACATGGCTATTTCCAAATGGGGCTCACAAGTATCTGCTATGGCTAAGAGGTTTACGTTGCTGTCATGGTGTGAGTCAACAGGCTACAGGAGACAGCCTGGACGGATACACAGGGCCTCTGACGGTGAGACGTCCTCTGCTGAGTTACAAATGACCTCGAGTCGGTCAAGGGGCACCCATTCCTTCCTGAGTCTGCTTCAGGATCCAGCTGGACTTCAGCCACTGGCTTTTCCCAGAAAAGGGATTGGCACTCAAGAAGCAAAACGGGCCCGCCCAAGTGGGCCAGAGCTTTAGGGTGGCGAGGGAGGGGGGCGGGGGGCTAATCAGGAGCAACACTGGGTGTGGGGCAACAAAAATGGATATACATCAACAGTCCTGATGCTATGCTGGCCTGCCTGGATTCATGTGACATGTGTGTGTGTGTGTGTGTGTGGGGGGGGTGTTACAGATACTGTTTTTGAAACAAGATTTCTTTATTTTATAAAAAAAGCATTTTTATAGTTCAATGTGTATTATTGTTATTAAAGTATAATATTTTCAACCAAACTGACCAATCAGAATTGAACACTTCTAGGAGGGGTACAAGAAAAATCAGGACGGGGCAGTGATGGGGACACAAGGAAAATTGGGGGGAGGGTGTTTGGTGATGCACCACAGTCCCTCTGAGGTCATGTGGCAGAAGTAGGGTGCTGTGCAGAACCTGCCTGATACTAAACAATTTACTGGCTGCCCATCCAATAAAACAACGCACAGTGATTCCCTCACTGTAGATAATTAAACATACAGTAGGTCTAATATTACATTTGTTTTATCAAGGCAATCAGTTTATCTGTTGACCTCTATTTAGACTAATTAGAACTTGTGTGTTTATCAGTTTGGGGATAGGCACAGTTGTTATTGCGTTTTATTTGTAGTAGAATTATAGTTTTATTGTTCTGATGCTGTATAGCAAACTCCATTCTATCAATATCGAAACTTAAACGCGGGTGAAGTACAACTCAAGTGCAACTCATAGGCAATACATTTAAAACGTTTAAATTAAATCTCTCACTAAAAAATATAAACACTTTCCATGTTTTACACGTTTCCCCACGAAGGTGCACTGTAATACCTTACATACTAGTAGGACAAGCCTGCTGACTCGAGACGAAGAGTGACGCACGCAAAAATCTCAGCCGCACGTTTCCCGTAACACGCGGGGAGGAGACGCCGTGAAGGGCAGGGAACATAAGGAGGGTATAAGGTAAACGGGGAACACTTAACAGGATGGGGCACAGATACTTAGTAATAACTAATTTAATAACTAATTACTACTGAAGTGCAATTTATAAACGAATCATGGACAGATATAGTTGCTATACTCGGGATATGATTTAATATATAAGATGCTTCATTAATTATAAACAAACATAAGATCAGTATTTCACTTGTGTTATGTTCCTTCAGTAGTTCAGAAAGATTTACCGAACACATATCGTAACAAATACAGTAACTGCTTGAGAAAACATGCATCACGATTCATTAATGAATTAACATGACTTGGTTTATGGTTAATTAATACGTAGGCTATAAGTAATAGTAGGCCTATAATATTACAGTATGTGTGCCCCATCAAGTAGTGTTACCTACATACGGATGTGACAATCGAAGCTGTACCGCAGAGAAAACTTTAGTTAGGTATCAATGATAAATATTCGTTACGCAGTATCGCTGCAAACCCCCCCAGATTTGCGGATTTGGATGCGTAAGGTCCAGCGACAGCGTTTATTATACCACTCAAATTTATTTACTTGGGATCCCTGGGATTTGGGGGGGGGGGTATAATCCACAAACAATCACTAACTACACTGAATATTAAACAGAAGAAGATGATGTGGCGTGTTTTGTCAGTCAGCTACAGCTACGATCTCCTGACTCTATTCGCTATTTATTTAGTTTGTTTTGGGGGAAGGGGATGGTTTTAGTACGGTCCCAGAAATGACAAACCCGCCTCTGGTGAGGACGGCAAACCAACCTTGTAGACGATAATTGGTATGTCGATTACGATATAGATGATGTCCCCCAGCGCCAGGCTGGCGATCAGCGCGTTGGGCCCGTTTCTCATGCACTTGTTCTGGTATATGATCCGCAGCAGGGTGGCGTTGCCCACCAGGCCGACGACGAAGACGATACAGGAGAAGAAGGTGTTGATGTACTTTGCATAGCTTTTGATGGACGTGTTGCTGTCGCACGGAGGTGGGGCCAGTGGGCGCATCTTCACGGAGCTGTTTAAGGGCTGGGTCATATGGGCGTCGGGGCCCAGGACTGCGCCGTCGGTGCCGTTAATCTGACACGTCCCGCTGGCGGCCAGGCACACCACCGCCAGCAAAACGCAAAGGGTGTAGGAGGTCATCTCCAAGCGCATTCCGCAACCCCACAAAAGGCAACACGATTGCCTCCACCGGTCGGGGAGGCTAAGAAAAGAACAGAAAGGGGGAGGCACGGTTAGGCTCTGGATAAACTTATTTTAGGATACTTACATCAATCAACAGCGCAGGATTCGTGATTCTTTTTCTATAATATGCAAAAGCAACATAAATTCTCGTCACGCCTATAGAGGAGACTAGGTTGAAAAGTCAGATTTAAGTGTCTAAAAGTAACAGTTTCCATAGGTTCAAAATCCCCAATATTTGAAGAGAGTGACAGTAAAGAAAGTTCACTCTCGCGTTGTGAGAATACGTTACCGTCAGCTTCTCTAGACTTCTAACAAGCACTTGTAATGGGGCACAGATGGTGGAGCGCGTCTCCACACTGCTTTCCGCCCTTAGTCCCAGTACATAGCGGGTTTGAGAGGCAAACGTTGTCTGTCTATGAATGACAATTGCTTGTCCTGTTTAACTTTCATTCTCCAGTTTTTAACGTCCGATACATTTCACGAAAAAGGTTTTATTTTACTGATTCCGAAATTCTGAAGCCTTTCAACAAAAAAAAAATCTGCATCCTAACATTGTGGTCCTGATTTCCCCTGAAAAACGTTTTTCTTCAGTCAACAATAAAACAAGCATGTTCAAACACACCAGGGGAGTTACAAACAAGTTATCTTTAAGTGTTTTTCTTAACATCAATTAATTGTAACTCGGACCAACATATAAGCGGTTGGAAAATGGATGGATGAATTATATTTTGAACCGCTGGCAATTAATGCGTCACGGCAACTAAGGTCCACAATTCTCAACAGATACGTGATGAACGCAAACTATACGAATCATGTAGGCCTATGCATTTACCAGTAATAACAAAAGATCTTTTATATCCACTGTTATAACCACCTTGTTTCTTGGCCAATCTCTTAACTGGCATCTAGGACGCAAAAATCTGACAACCCCTCTCAGTTTCTGATCAGGAGAAAGCTGACGGGAATCGGCGACAGAACACAAACTGATATATCTATAAATAATAAATGCATCTGGTTTTCACCTACCGCTCCTAAAGTGTTTGTCTCCCTTGGAAGCGTCTAACAAAGTTTCAGACGAAGCCCCCAGACATCTGCATCACATCGCATGAGTAATTAACGGAGTATCAAAGTATATGACTATCCCTCTTGGTTTGCGCGTCTGTTGTGTGGTTCTGATCATTCCGTCTCACGGTTTTCCTGTGGAGAGTTTTAACCCCCCCGTCCTGTGTGAGCTGCCGCGGAGCACTTCGACTGGGTGGGATTATAAATCTACACCTCCCCTAAGTTACCACAGCTGCCCCCAAAGAAAACAGGCACGCCGGCTGCATTGCCTTCTGACAGCCACTCCGGCACAGCCGCTCGTAGGCATCTGGGACCCGGCGGCTCCCAATCTGCGCTCTTTCTGCACGGTGTCCCCCTTGCACAGCTATAGGCTTCCTCTGCTAAAAAGCTCAATAATAACGTCAGGAGATAAAGACGATTGGAAGCCAACTTTTTTTTCTTTTTTGCCCTGTCCTCGTGTCTTCAGCTTCCCACAAGAGAGGGAAGACAAAACATCGACTAAGAACGATCTTGTACCATTCAAGGGCAGAACAATACGCTTGCCAGTAAAGTGAAACCTCAAATACTCTACTCCAGTGCGCGACAAAAAGCCGGGGAACTTCAATCTGGTCCCATAAGTGCGTTGCAACTCCGTTAGACTGAAAATGCGAGTAATATGTTATTTTATGATATATTCGGGTTCAGTATATAAAGCGATTTATTAAGAAAAATCTAAATAGGGTATAAAACCGCGTGTCATATTATGGTTGCTTACTATTTATTAAATATGATCCTTTGTTAAGTTGTTGATAATAAGAAAGCAAATTGCAACATGCACTTTATATGCACGTCTCCACACATATCAAATAATGTAGCCAGATGGGTTAGGAAAATACGTCTTGCTACCATGATTTCATGAAATAATTTACCACTTGTACGTGTATACATTATTGCTTAAGTTCAGTAGGTCTAAGTCACGTGCGGCGGTCTGGGGCACGGACCTCACACCGAAAACATAACGCATTTCCCAGAAAGGAACACATTTACCGGCTTACATACTGTCATAACAGTATTTTTAAAATATTTGCCTCAGACTTACTGTGATGCAAATAATGTATGTTTTCAAGAGGGGGAAATCGTGAATGAAAATTGGCATCAGGGCAGGATAAACAAAAGGGTGACGTCAATCCCCAATTCCCATTAGACTGCACCCAGGTTAATACTGAGAAAAGGGAGTCAACATCACTATATCTACCTGTGAGGAGGAACAGATTTGTCAGGATGGCGCTGGACTACTTGTGTCATTCATGAGCTGCTGAGTCAGCAAAGGAGTTAAGAGCGTATTTAAAAGCTGCTGTTTCCTTACATGGATTTACTGGAGAGTGGTTTTTAAACAGAGAAAAACAGGCCAGCACAGGGAATGGGCAGCTCAGAAATGAAAGCATTCACTCAGCTTTAATGCAGTTGGTTTTCACTAAAGTGGAAAATTACCTTTCTGAATTAAAATTGTGAAACACACGACAGCAGTTAACTGGTGGAAAAAGCGCAGGGAAAATTCACAGAATTGTATCTGTTTCTAAGCAAAATCGGTTTTTTTGTGTTCTGTTTCAGTAAACAGCAGTGTTGTGCAAGTTACTTCCAAACTGTAATACATTACAGATTACTTGTTACTGTCATTTAAAAGTAATCC
>JABFDZ020000038.1:141421-159074 GCA_019775955.2 Pollimyrus isidori
TTACACTACTGCGTTACAGCAAAAAGTAATATGTTACTGTAATATATTACTTTTGTAATGCGTTACTCCCAACACTGGTAAACAGCACATTTGTTTCACCCGTGAGTACCACTGTCTTGTGGTTCGGTTCCTCTCAGGTAGATTGAGGTACCGGTCCACTGGCAAGTCTAGCGGCTTGTCAGTATTATCAGCAGCCCACTGAAACATGGCACGTAGACCCAGCTGCTGTATGAATGATAAGTGGACCTTCAGTCTAACACAATTAAAAGCATTTACGTTTTTTTTCCAGCAGAGAACACCCATTTCCTGAAAACCCTGGCTGTTTTGCCGTTTCTGCTATTTGAGAACGATACGCTCCATGTGGACAAGTTTCTCAATGCAAGGGTCCTAAATAAAATCTTAACTGTGGTCCTTTGTATGTAAAAACTCTAAATAATCGTATTGAACACGTGTCAAATATTTTAAAACGGAATGCATTCAAATACGTTCAATGCTATATCTGATGCTATTCAAATTCAATTTAGTTCAATTCAATTCAATGCTATATGTTTAGCTTTATATTACAAGTAAAAGGATACTTATCTTGTTAACATGTATTATGATATTTTTTGTTAACTAAGCAATAATAATCACAATGGATTGCATACAGACGTTAAATTCACATGATACTTTTTAGAAATGCAACGAAGCTCGTCAAGCCTCCAGATACAGAAAATTTAACAAACTAATTTGGAAACAAACCAGCCTAAGACTGTTTACGATTTCATGAAAATCTGTAATCCTGATTACAGGGCATCAAAATGAGATTTTCTTAATGATGCTAAACTCTCTTGCATTTACCTATTAGGCAAAAAAGTTGAAGCTCTTAACTGCTGCATAAAACCAACTTCATCACTTTCATATAATGCATATATTTAATGACATAAATGCTATTGTGTATAACAATCCCAACCCAAATCCTACCCTTAATTACTGAAGCTTGCAGTTGTAAATTAATGAGTTTTATAGCCCCTTTTTTGCAGTTATAGTCAAATTGCTTAGTAACTTTACTTACTTAATATAAACTATGACCTAATTGGGCAATGCTAATATTTATTGTCATTTAAATTTAAAGGGATTGTGTTTTCTTTAATAGCAGACATAAATATATCATGACTCTTGAATTAGTCATGGTCAACAGTGACTTGTATATATTATTAACCGTAATGTGACTTGCTGATGGATTCTGTTTTCAGACTACATTCAGATGTTTGCCGTTTCCATAGTATTAACTTTTCTGAAGGACAGTTATGCTTTGTTAATAAATACATCATATATAAATTATGAAACCTTTACCTGGTCCCAGTTGCTTTGACTTTCATGTTGTTGTTGTTGTGTTGTTGTTTTGGACTTAATAACATATTAATGCCATTCCTTCTGAACTAAAAGATGGCAGACTGCCTGGTAATGCACATGCCTGCTCTCTGATGGCGTCTGCCGAAATGTGCTCTCTGCATATTGGTACATACCCTGTGGGAAATTTAAACCAAGTCTGAGTGGGATGTAAGCAATTTCTTAACTGGGACACGAGGAGAAACGAGAAAGTCAGAGGGCAACACAGTCTTCACAGAGACTGACACCTGGACTCTTTACGCAAGTAACCTTGAGTTGCTTAGCAGGGTTGAGCTTCTCAGCTCTGAATTGAAGAACTGAAAATTGTTACGGGGGAACTGAAAATGTAATGGTACAGTAATTAAAAATTTAAACAGTCAAAATATAGTAATACTTTTTTTTTTGCAGCAACGATACATAGAAAGACTATAAT
Source organism: Pollimyrus isidori (assembly GCA_019775955.2). NCBI lineage: Eukaryota > Metazoa > Chordata > Actinopteri > Osteoglossiformes > Mormyridae > Pollimyrus > Pollimyrus isidori. The sequence continues at coordinate 143,226 of JABFDZ020000038.1, forward strand.
CTATTCTGAGCCCTCAGTGTTGCCTTCGACTTCACACTTAAATAGGACCCTTCAATCAAGGTATGTTTACGTAAGAATCCTGTGACAACATAAAGATATTCACAAATGCTGTCGCCTTATAATGTGTAAAATCCTGTGTTTATGGAATTCTTTGGACTATTTAAATTGGTCAGCATCATTTGTTTTCTGGTGGGACAAAACAACCCATAGTTCATACATCTCCTTTCTTTTTTTAAAAGGTTGTTTATTTATATTATCCGTAAAGACATTCTAGAAGCCATGGGAAGAGAAACATCTTGGTCCTTTTGGCCAATAGTCATCCTTGATTGCTGGGGGAAGGAGACTCACATCACTGCCTCTTCTGACTGGATTTCCTCGAATGATTGACATGTGGTAGCACGTATAAGGGACGAGGATGCTTAGTACTTCCACATGCTTGTGTAAATGACTGGAGAATAACGTTTAAGTCAGCGTTCAGATCCTGTGTGTGTCATCTGGCTTTGCTTTGCCGGTAATACTTTACAAATGAGCCTTACACTTACAAACAAGAGGTTGGATCTGGTGTTTTTGACATTTTTTTCCCCCCATTGAACTGTATAATAGTCCATAAGACTCAGCAACATAACAAAAGATTTAAAATAGAGCTAACATGCAACACATGTTCTCTGGTTTTCCATACTGAGCTCTGGTCATCCCCAATGCTTAACAGATTATTGCATTTCAACAGGGTCATTATGACAGGTGGAGATTCCTGGTCCAGAGAGTTCATATCCAGACCAAGAATTTTCTTCAATTAATCAGCGGAGTATAAAAAGTCACATGAAACAGTACTCAACTGGTTGGTTGAAACAAAATCTTGGTCTGGATGTGTACTCTCTGGACCTGAAATCCGCTCCTCTGGTCAGTATATTACACACTACTGAGATCCTGTTTGTGTATTATATGCTACTTTCAATTATAATTAATGATTCTCCACAACGATTCCTTTCTGCTCATGTACAGTTCTTGTACTGCATACATTGTTATATACCAAAGTGTAATGTTTACCATATTATTAGCATGATGTGGATAACACTGTTAGCTACTTCTGTGCTAATGTATTTATCGCTGAAGGATGCCGGCGGTTTTTTTGCGACGGCAGGTCACTGCATTTCCTGGCGAAAGCTAATGAGGAACTTCTGCCGCGCTTCACGAAATGAGGACAATAGAATCACAAACAGCAATCCTGCGAGGCAAACAAGTGTCCCAGCCTACACAAACAACATCTGCAGCCGTGCAAGGACACACATTTGACTCATTTATAATAAAAATAAATAAGTAAATAAAGGCTTAAGACTAGAAAATTAAACTTTTAAAATTATGTTCTGTCCTGCCAGCTGTGGGCCTGGATTTTTTTTTTAATAGTGATTAGAGTGTTATAGAGGGAATCGGCGTCTTACCATTACTGAGATCAGTAATGTGGAAGCGATTTGATCGGGGGTAGAAAGGTCCGTGGTTCGAGAGGAGGATCAGTGGACTAAGTTTCTGTGCTCGCGATCAGAAGATCGGTGGTCGTAGCTCTGGCCTCGGCAAAACAATTGTACTTCCGTGGGGCCTTAACCTTAACCCCTAACTCCAGGGGGCGCTGCACGCTGGCTCGCCCTGCGCTGTGACCCCTAAGCTGTGGAGAGCAAGATGGGCCAAGTCAGGAACAGAACAACATAAGAAATGTACTAACAAGGCCATTTGGCTTGTTTGTGGAGAACTCAACTAATAGCTCAGAGTTGCTAAAATCGTATTTAGCTCTGATTTAACGGAACTCAAGGTTTTAGCTTACAATACACCAGCATGAAGACTATTCCATACTTGTGCAAATGGCCAATAAAGGATTTATCACAATCATCATGAGAACTTCAAAGACAGAGTGACATCCAACGTGGCCAAGCCTTACAAGTGTATTCACTCCTTAGTGCATAATATTCCATATTAGCAGGATAGAGGCGAGCTACAGGGATAACTGAAGTACAATTCTTCATATTTAAAATGAGCACAGACTGTGGACAGTCAAACACAGGCAAGGCTTACATTCAGCAAACACAGCATGTTCCTAATAAGTGCCCAGAACTGATCTTGCATTCATTTAAACAAAATAATTCCTTTTAGGTCCTTCCTACGCTTTATGCAATTTAGCTTTCGGGTGATTATAGAGACCTTATCTTTCCGGTACATCTGCCAAAACAAACCTAAGTCGAATATAATTATACCGCCGTTTTCTTATACTGTACAACTTATATAACATTCGGCACATGCGGAGATGTTGACGTTTAGCCTTTGATCCCCGGGACGGGAAATGAGATGCACGTCTGTGGTGAGATATAAGCCGCTCTCGCGCCAGACCATGAGCAGCCGCTTTCTGGTGACCCTGGAGATACCAGCGTTCATGAACTTCAAAAACTTCAGCTAGAGGAGGGAGACAGCTGGGTGGGAAATTAGCACGGAGGACATGGGATGAGCAACGTGCAAAACAACACATAGGTGATGCTACTTATGGGATCCTAAGGAATCATTTAGCCTTTCATCCCAAGGCTTAGCCTACTTTGTGGTCCAAAGCCTTATGTCGCACAGGTCTCAAACAGCACCTGCATTCAGTCTCTTTATCCCTCATACGCTATTTCCACAGCTGCTGGATATAACAGGAGGCCATTGATTGCAAATGAGCAACCAAATGTTGGTTTTATGCCTCTGAAGAGAGGCATGTGACCTGTGACGGCATCCATCTGCCACGCAGCTGCAGCGTCTGCATATGTCAAACCCATCGGTACAAGAAGCGGATAGTTAAATGTGTGAGAAGAGGGGCGTCGCATTTACCGCGGGACGCTTTGGTTTCTGGGAAAAAGAATCAGAGTGACGGAGCTGTTTTGTTTAATGCGACAAAGCTTTGTTTTAAGAACACACACATATGCAATTTTATATGTAGGCCTACCGCAACAACCACGTTTGTTGTGGGGGGCATGAGAAGAGGGGGACCCAAACTGACCAATAAAATTAAGTTTGCATTGACAAAGTTACATTTCTTACCTGGAAAAACTTAGGAAACAAAGTCGTATATAAAAAATTTGTATCTATATTATTAAATAGTTTATTCATGATAATGGATTCATGTGCCTTAGCTATATTCTTTTATGTGGGACTTTTATTTAATGCCTGCCTTCTGTTAGATCTATTACGTCTAATAATCAGATGTCCCTTGCTCTCCCTGGGTGACGGTTCTGATGTTTTCCTGTCCAGCGGTCTCCCATTAGGACTGATCCTCTGGTCTTCAGCTGTTTCTCTTCGGATCCACGCCCCGTTTCCTTCCTCGGTTCAACCCCCCCTTTGTTCTCCATGCTCTGTGCTCGCAGCAGACAGTGTCGTGTTGCCACGTGGAAAAGCGTGCAAAAACCTACCGGACTTCATAAGTCATTGGAAATCAGAGGAATCACCGTCTCCTCTTATCACCAGTAAGACAAAATGCAGGATGTCTATCAAACCGTGCTTTACCGAATTGCATGTTTGGTATGTCTGCGCGTGCCACCCAGTATCCCAACCTCTGCCGCAATCGTTTCGTTGTTGTTTCAGCGCCTGCAGGTCAGGGTGTATGGAAGGAAATCTGTGTCAGAATTCGAATTTCCGATGCATAAATATTCAATGTTAGAATTTCAGTGGCATATAAAATTCAAATTCTGATAACACAGATTTACTTCCATAAGGTGTCGTTTAGGGACACGCAGTCGAACAAAGCTTGTTCGAACCCTCCACAACCTCAGGAGGTTAACGCCAAAACACTTCAGCACCCTAGTTTAGAGTGATATAACAGCTAGGTAATATTTTAATGCCAAAACTGACTGCAGCCTGGAAAATAATAAAATCCCACACACAGTAAATAATAATTCAACTGTATAGTTAAGTTATTTTGCTGAGGGCATTAATGTAATCCCGAGGCTACAGAAAGTAAACTAATAAGTCAGCTGAGCTAAACCGGTAATGTAATTCTGTTTAAAACTAAAAACAAAACAGTATATCTTTTTAAACCAATGAAAATTTACAGCAAGATAAATAATTGCTTCGGTACTGTCTGGCGCAATGAGAACGATACATCTCACCATTTACAGACTACGGCCGCTTTGGTGACCAATTAAAATCGCAGGCTACGAGACGTCACGAATACGGGGGGCAGCGCGCTAATTCGGCTTGCAAACTACCGCTGAGCCTCTTTCTGCTGTCCGCCTCCCGGCGAGCTTAACATGCCAACCCCGGTACTGTAACATCGGGAGACGTGCCACGGCATAAATAAACTCCGTATTAGAAACACGTTTCAATTTTTTCTACTTCGCCTTCTAATGGACCAAAGGGTGCGTAGACTTAGCATGGAGAGCTGACGGCTATCTGTAGTAATTTTTTTTGCTGTTGTTGAAGCTATAAAATTATGAAATAGGACAGGATATCCAAATAAAGGACGATTTTGTTTGATTGTGAAAGTCTGTGTATTGTCTTTTCTTCTTTTGTTGGCTATTTTTCTTGTCTCAGCGAGGTCACAGTGACCCCATCCCTTCCCTGGAGACATGGCTGTTGTGGCAGAGAACACCCTGGAAGTCAGACCATAGAGCTCTGAGAAATTAAATAAACAAATAGGCCTTTTAGGATTAACATTCACAGCTAAATATTTAATGTGATTAAACTTTAGGCTAAATTCTACTAAGGGGTCACACACCTTGGCTGACATTATGTGGTTTTGAGCTGACCAGACTTCTATTTCACCAAGAAGCCATCAGCTTCTCCAGGCTTATCTCTCTCCTGTCTGTACTGTAAATTTAGTCACCCCCACCCCTTCACCTGAGGGGTGGGCCAGTAGTATCTGAGGGTCGAGTACATGACCCTGACTATTCATCAGTCCTTGCCTTCACCCTTAAGGAAGTCTCTGGAAAGTATCTGTATTGAAACAGTGATAGTAGGTTTAAGTTTGTAAAAGTTCATAAAGTATATTTTGGAAAATGGTTTCCAGCATGCCCAGTAGATCAGGCAAATGAGGGAAAATGTATCCTAAATCCAAATTTACATTTACACTTCTAAATTTTCACAGAACTTAATAATCAATGTGTGTTTTACAGCATGCAATTGTTTTTACTATTTACACTGAAGTTGTCACGTGTGTCTTGCACATTCTGTCTGCTCTGGTTATTTGTTGGCGGACCGGTCCAGACCGAACTTATGCACATTTCAAATGTGCAGACTACCAGGTCGCAGCCCTGGAAGTGACGTACAGACCTTCCTTTATGTTTTACCGCGAATAAAGTTTGTTTTCTTTCAGTGATCCTATAAAACACAATTGAGGTCTTGTACCATGCTCATGCCTGACCTCATTCCCCTGCTTCTGATTGGCTGATTTCACACATGGACATTAGCTTGTTAAAAGTGTGGCTTGTGTGTTGGTTTTGTCTCCTTTTCTACCATCAGCTTCGATGCTGCTTAGGTAGTCAGGGGCACATTTACAGGTTATAATACAAAACTTCTGAAATATTACTTCATAATGCTAAATGGGTGACTATCAATTCTGGCTGCAGTGGCCTACGTGATGGTGTCTCACATTTTATCTTTGTATATGATTTGTATTGTCAAATCCCTGCTTCTCTGCGTTGCATCTATAAGGACTGTTTCCCTCTCCAGCCTGGATTCATGAGGGCAGATAAGTATCCAACAGCTGCAAAGATGACTCTTAATCTTACTTGACAACTGATAAAATCTCCCTTCATAAGTATTTCCTCAAAACTCAGAATCACAACTTCTCTCTCTGCCCATTATTCTAGATAAGGCAGCATTTAAACATAAGTTGCATCAGAGCTATAATTCTGCAATCGTACACGCCTCCGATTTCTAAAACATTTTGGTAAATACTGAGATGGATGCACACATGTGATTAAAAGGAATCATTCTTTGACTGGTCACCCAATGTAGGACAGGCATTCCCCCAGTATTCAGTGTTTTTGTGAAGGCATTTAGTGAAAACTATTTTTTCTTCAGGGAAAAATTCAAAACATATGCAAGAGAAGGAAAAAAATAAAATTAAAATACTGATAAGCTTTGCTCCAAACATTTTTTTTGCTTTACTAGCAATCAACTTAAAAATCTAAAGAGAATTATGCTAAAATAAGTTATGAAGAAAATATAATTATATTTGTACAATAAGCTGTGCTTTGAAGCTTTAAATGGAGGCAGGAAGTCACACTTTCACATGTTTAATCAGAGTCCGTTGACGTGGTGGATGGATGGATGGAGTCTCTTATCTGCAGACCCTGCAACCAAGCCCAGCTCGTCCGCTACAGCTGACCCAAAGTGCATCCAGATGGGCTCATTTGTAGTTTCTGCCACCAGATCTCAGGAGAGACCTCCATGGATACTATTACACAGAAGAGGAGCTTTCGTGACAGAAAGCACAAATTAAGGAAGAGTACCTGAAATAGGGGAGGTAGATTTCCTCATTTTGGCAGGCAGTGAGGACACAGTGGAGATGTTGCCCCTGGACCGTCTCCATTTCTATTCCCACACCCCAGCCTTCTGTTTGGTCTCCATTGCCCCCTCAACTACATGTAGTAAGTCAGTGTCTCTGCAAAAAACAAGCTCCGCTGAGCCAAACAGGAGCATGGACAAGAAAAATTGGGCGGCCTAAGTATGCTGGGTTTAGTCTGAAGCATTTACTGATTACAGTCACATGCTATTGCACCCCCCACCCTGAACACTAAATGCTAAGTAAATAAACCAAACGCTACAAACGACCAGTCACCCGTCGTGTCGTTTGGTGTGTTTGTCCACTGTGTCAGATATCACCAAGCCTTCAGCTCCAACGTAAGACGTCATTTCTGAGCCTTGACCTCTGAACCCTGGGGCAAGCGGTAGAGTGGAGAGCAGGGGTGTTCCCCAAGCTCCCATCTCCCGAGGCTTTGCAGGGCTTGCCGTCTGGGAGCGATTATGTCACTGATCAACTTTGACCTGAACTCAGCACGCACTATATCCTTGGCATAGAAATACAATAGGCCAGGGTTCTTCAAATCTGGATCTCGATTCCAAATCCAGGCCTTGTTTTCAGTTCTCCCAGGTAGTTGTTTAATAATTACTGATTGTGATTGGTCAGAGGCTTCACACCTGACTCACAGGTAAAGGAAGGCTGGATAACCAGCAGTGCTCGGACCTCGAGGACTGCGATTTGAGTAATAGGGCAATAGACCAACCAAGCTCAAGGGAATTCTGGTGAGAATTGGAAAAACGTCCAAAAAATGTCTTTAATCAATAGCACACAGCAGTGTCTTCAAAATGAGACTTTTCCTTATAAGGTGTAGTTTGGCAAACACCCTTGGATTTGGCTCAAGAGTCATTCCATTCTTAGCTGAGATCTTGTGTGAACCTGTCCCACCAAGACTTTCCCGCTGCTTCCCTCCTCATTATGTAAACCCCAATGGAAACCCAAACTCAAGCAGACAGGGTGAATTGTCTTCCAGGAGTGTTTACTGACAGCCATACAATGTAATGCTAATTTAAACATGAATAGCATTACGAGTTAAGTTCTGCTGAAAGATTTCTAACTCTTAGGTCTGTCTGCACTCTAAAAATGGCACGTTTGACATAATCGAGCAAGATCCAGGCCGACGTTTCCCCGTGTTTCCATTTCACGCATTTCCACACAAAAAATCAAGGAGTCACATTTATGAACAAATGACGTGCAACAGTGCGACAATGGATATGTTACAGACGAAAGCTCACGGTCCGTCATTTCGGCTGGCTGTGCTCTGTGGGAACACATGGATCTTGTGTGTCCAATTTTGAGAAATTTGAAGTCTTTACAAGACCCAAAGGATTCGGAGAGACTTGGAAACAATACAGACAGCAGATACCAGCATTTTTTACGTCGTAATGACTGCCGAATAAGAAGTAAAAGACAAAAAACCCTCCAATGACGTTACCCTGCATTGATGTGCTCCAGTCTAAGTGGTGAATTTATTGCCTGTAAATCATTCAGCGGCTGCAATTCTCAGGCCGATGCGACGTTTCATCTGACAAAACAAAATCTGGACGACTGCATTTCTTTCTCACAAATCAAACCAGAATCCATTCGTAAGCAATTTTCCAACTGCCAACGTGTCAGTAAATGTGGTCTAAATGGGCAAAATGCACTTAAATATTTAAGTATGGTGTGTTTCCACATGTCCTTACATTAAATTTATCTGTCTGACGCTTCTCTCCAAAGAGCTCTATGCTACCACGTGCTGTATTACCCTGTATGTCATAATAAGGCCCCCTAATTATAGCTCCAACACCAATATGACCTCATTTTCGCTGGCAGAACAAGGGTCACCATTGTGGAAGTATCTGTTAAGTACACTGAGTGCTGGACATCGGCCCTGTGTGTCCGGAACAGTATGGACCCAAAACCCAATCCTACTGCTTAATTTCCTGCCATTAAGTCATATAGCGGATAGGCCAATGAAACACTTAAATGTAAAAAGAAAAAAATCTGAAACAAACTCAAGCAAAACTCATTATTAAGCAATTTAAAGATGCAGAGCTAAATTGTTTTTCATAACTGTATAATAGCTACTGTATATAACTATGTTTTAATAAATATTGACTGGTTTTGCCCTTGTGATACATCATTTTGTATGTCTCACAATGCAGTAACAACCATGCTGATTGGATTTACAATGTAGCAGAGCATGACAGCATAGTATCAAAATGGGTGACCTTGTGAGAGGTCTGCTAGACAACGCACTCAGTACACAGCATCTACGCCCCTTGTGTGTCTACAACAATGTGGACAGAGATGATATCTGTCACACTTGCAGCTAGGCAAGCCTCTGTTCGGTCACACCCATTTTGTCCAGGCCACGCCCACTGGATAATTATCTCACCTGCAGCCAATGACCTTGTTAATCTGGTTGATTATATTAGACTCTAGTTCTTCATTGCCCTCTCTGAGATATTGTGTTTATACCCAACAGAGCATTTGAAACTTGTCTAATCTATTCTTGACCTGATCTATACATTTTCGGTGGTAAGATTGGCACTTCAACTACCAGAAAAACTCCCATTCGGACTATTGTGGCAGGCATGGCAACGCGTTGTAATTAGCACGCGCTCCTCTTTCTCTATCCCCCTAATATTCAAATCACGGCCCTCGAGATACGAGCCTTGCTGGTTTTCCAGCTTCCCTTTACCTGTGAGCCAGGTGTGAAGTTCTGACCAATCAAAATAAGTCATTATTAAACTAACTACCTGGGAGAATTGAAAACACGGCCTGGACTTGGAATCGAGGTCCAGATTTTCTCATTCTTTGTCATGTGTTTTAGATTGGATGTTCTCCATGCTTCCCTGCCTGGCCTGAGACGTACTGCCTGTATTTTGTTTCTTCAATTTTGATTCACATTTGGAGTTAAAGCTCATACACTTGCACATGGATCCGCTCACCATCGCGGATCATTCCTGAATTTGGGGATCAAAGAGGCTGCTGGGAAACGGAAATAAGCAGAACCAGCCGGAGAAGAATCAAGCATGATCATCTTTCCTGCCTCCCCGCTAATGTCCACCAGCAGAGGGGGAATTTTAAAAAGGGCTCATCAGGCCACTGACATACGAATTCATAGTGAGTCAGAAGCTGATTCAACAGAACACCCACAGTGGCCCTATTGAGCCTTAATGGCCTGTAATTCTAAGTAGAGAAAAAAAAATCATATGACCTAAAAGAAAAGAAAAAATGGCAGGCTCTAATTAGGTGATTTTTAAAAATTTGGCACTAGTGAAATGCACGGTTTTGTATAATGATGAATACCCCATTAAATGTCTTTAAATAAGTTAAAGATGGCAACAGAGAATTAATTCACAACTGATTCCAGGCTTAATGCATTTAACAATGTCAAATTCCCAATTAATAAGGTCTGCTTGGTGGAATTCGCATTTAAGTTCAGGATGTTCTGGCCCAGTGGTGTATGGGGTTGTCCAGAAGATCATCAGTAGTAAGCAAGGCTGAGGGCAGCCTGCATGTCGGACAGGAGAAACCCTGGGGGATTTGGGATCGAGACCCATGGTTAGATTCTATGAGGTCGTGGTGAAGGTTGGGGGGGGAGCTGTAGCTGTCTGTCAGTATATCGCTTGTGGTTTGGAGGTACGGTTCGGTCGGTTACCGCGGGAAAGAGAAAAGCATACGGAATTACAGGATGAGAGTGTGATCCAGCTCCACTCATTTTCTGCAGGCACATGCTTCTCTTAATTTCCCGAGCTTGTTACGGGGAGTCCTTCTCAGGAAGACGTTACCCTCGTTGTAAATAACATTAATACTTAAATTGAAAACAAATAAATCATCAACTACCGGAGTGCGCTGAACAGTTACGCCGATAAATGCAAGCAGTAAAGGCGCTCTCTTACAGACCGAGTCAGGAATGTGCGGGATATTACATTCGATCTCCAAGTCTTTGGCACTGGATTGGAGAGAATTGCTGGGAAAGCTAATTACTTGAGGATACGACCGTATGTTTTATGAAAATAACGTTATTTCACACACCCTGATCTAAACCATGTGTCTACATCAAGCACTGATTTATAAGAATTGTGAAATAATGCAGGCCTACACTGTAAATAAAGTCTTTTCATTGTCATATAATTTGGATTGCCATTTCTTTATATGCATTCACATGTCAAGGAAGGCTTACACTAAATAGGCATATGTACATTTATATAAATATGCAATCACCAGTAACATTTAAATTATGATTGCGGGCAGCATTTTTCTATATGAAATATAACTTCTTTAACTTAACCTTTTGTGTATGTTTTTATTGTGGATGTTTTGTTACCCTCTATCATTTTCTATAGTCCTTGAGAAGGAGAGAGAGATATTTTTCACAGAGGCAATTAAATTGAGCTCTTATTATTTTAATGGTGTCCGGTAAACTGTAACCCCCCTGCATTGTGTTACAAATGAATCCAGAACGGTCGCCACAACTGAACAGTCTCACAGCTGCCATTTGACATGTTATTCTGACTGGAATTCCTATCCACGAAAAGCCAATGAAATTTAACGTGTGATCAGACGGCGGTTTGGGGTGTTTTTCAGTAAGTTCCAGAGAAGCCTCCTATTTTCACAGCGAGTTGTAACACGGGTGCTATAAATAAGAAGCGCACCCTGGACTCACTCTGAGAAAATCCGTTTTCTTTTAGGTCGGTCTCAGAGAGAGACAAATAAGAAAATAAACCGATTTTATCACTTATCCATCTGAGTCAAGGGAGATCAACATGGACGCAGCCTACAGATATATTAGTAGTAAATGGAAAATCACCCGCTTTTTGGACGGTCCTGGACTTCTGCCGGGAAGCCGCTGTCCCGAATGCACACCGTGGTCAGAAAGGTCTACCGCGTCCTTATGCTGCGGGGATCAAGGTTCGACATGTGGTTCCGCAAGCCGTCTTACTCACACCAGTGTCCGCATGACACATCGCACTTACGATTATCTATTTATTACGGCGAGTAAATTACTCTTGTATGAATATGATGTTAAAAGAGCAGGTGATAATTAATCTGCTGCGAGAATGAAAGTGTTTATTGAGGGTAATTGCATAAATGCAGGACACCTGTTCAATGAGCTAATGAGGCAACTTGCCTTTGAGTTATTTGGTGGGTGTGTAGCATATGTGTCCTCTGATATTAAAGGCACCCTCGCGGCAAAACTTTTTTTCCCATTTAAGAGATGAAGGTCCTTTCTTAATATGCAGCACATTTCGGTTAGCGGTCCACATGGGAGCAGGGATTGTGTATTCTTAAATAACAGGGCTGGGGATTGTTGGCGTATCAAGGGAAAGCGAGCGAGCAACAACCGAGAGGTCCATCTCGTCAGAGAAGCCCGGCTCATATCCTGTGGCCTCGGAGGGTCGGAGATTTCGGAGGCGGAGGGGGCGTGATCGCCCTGTTTTCCTAAAGCCCGATTCCCAGCAAGGAAATGCATGAAAACCATCCAAGAAAAATAGCCACCCCTCTGACCTGCAGGGGATTGTCGGCCCCGCGTTCCAAATCCACAGAAGATTCCCCAAGGGGTGTGGGAGAGAGCTGCGTAATTTAATAACACAGAAACATAAGGACGCGGCCCCAAGGTTGTGTCCCCGTTCAGAAAGGAAAGGTCGTGGCTCAGCCCCGCCCAATATGCGTGGCGGGTAAGATACGTCAGAGGTCCGCCTTTCTTTTTCTCCATAATTACACGAAACGGGGATCATGGTGGATCGTACTGGGAGGTTCCCCCACCTAATGTCTAACTTCGGATTAATCTAATCTAATTTTTTTCTAAATCTGTCAATTGTCTATTCTCTACAAGCGTTTTCTGGCACTTGCCGGGTTGTTATTGTAAATAAGAAACGGTTATAACATCTTGCCCGGTAAAATAAAGGTTAAATCAAGAAAAATAGGCCTATGTTAAACATTCCGTGCACGGGCGTGTGTTTTATGTCCCGCGGATTCTCAGAGATGGATGAAAACACTTTATTTGGTCACGGTGCTGATGCGAACATCTGCATTCGTAACGTGTGAGCAGCGTTACGACAACAACAAAAAATCGACATAGTGCTGCGATCAAAAGTAACGAAACACAGCGTGTGCAACAATGCATTGCGGTATAGCAATGTGGTTTTAATTTCCAGTAAGGACCAGTTAAAATTCCTTCGTGTAAATGGTTGCCTTAATGGACATTTTATTCACGTTAAAACAACTTAATTGCGGTGTACGTTTATCACCATCTGCAGCAGACAGTGTAACTCCAGTAGGCAGATTAACAGGCCTTGTTCACGGTTTCACACTGAGAATCTCTTACATATTCTCACCACTAGCATGTCCATACACTAATTCTTAAACGTCCCTCCAGAATCCTTCGCTTATTCACCAGCCCCGCCATACTTTACCATGAATTACTATATAGTAATACACCGCCAAACAACTCACCAAAAAAGTGCAACAAGCTCTTTAACGCGCCAATGTGTGTCGTTACATGCGGGAATGCAGAGAACATTAAATAGACACGTTTAGGGTTCAGCACCTTGTTTTCATTTCTCTCGCTCTCTTTTGAGTCTCGCACTGCATAACGGGTTTCCGGCACGTGCACTCAACAAATGCTTCTTTTATAAAGCATCTCAGTGACATAGTTACTTGGGGGCAATCTTGGTCATGCTGCTTCACATTACGATTAATGTTTCATATTAAGGTGTCCTGTTTTCCGTGTTAATATTTTTATAATTACACTTTGATGGACTGGTATCCCATCCACGACGCCCCCAGCCATGTATTCCTGTGCTTTCTGAGATGGGAGTTAGATGGATTGTGGTTTTGGTCATTTTGGTAACATTTTACTTAATAGCACATACTTAATAGTAAATAGCACACCATTATATTATTACTTATGTATTAATTAACCACAATCCAAGTCTTGTATACATACTGATCTCATGTTAATTCATCATTCATTTTGAAGCAGTTACTATATTTGTTACTACATCTGTTAATTCTGTAAACCTTTGTGAACTACTGAAGGAACAACACAAGTCAAATACTGATCTAATCTTTGTTCATCAATGAATCGTGATGCATCTTTAACCTCAAGTAGCAGCTGTGTTTGTTTATAATTTGTACTTCAGTAGTAACTGAGTTATTGCTACGTGCCCGTCTAGTAAAGTGTTACTAATACCTTTATGTCAGTGTAAGTGCAGATCTACACATTGAATAACGTGGATGAAAGATCAGAGTTGTCTTTGCTACAGTATGTTGTTGAAAATGCCAAAATGTGTTTACAGTTGTCGGTAGAGAAATGATCCCTAACTCACAGGCAAGGAGGACGTCAGATGCAAAGCTGCTGGTCTCCTGCTCTCTGACGTAAAAGGACACCGAGAAGATCCAGTGCGAGGACGTTCGGCAGAGTTCACTGGTACTGGGCTGTTAATGTGTAAGTGGCACATCCAGCACTTTCTGCATTATAACATACCTTAAACATATATGGCCTAATGTAAAGACACACTCTTCAAATTAAATTGTCAATTTGCAGGCATCAAATACGAAAGATCACATAAGAATATCTTGCATAACGATAATAATGAATTTTAATGATTGTTACAATACAATGGTTGAATTCAATGAGATTTAAGAGTCAGTAAAATAAGAGACGCATTATGATTTATTTTTCATGGCAGCAATAAATCCCTCCAGTGATACATCTGCTTGATTTCCATTGACACAGAATCTTAGTATTCTTCTCGGAACCCCTTTGCTTTTAGGCAGACAGGTGAGCATGCATCCCCCCAACACTCTCATACTTAAGAGAGTCGGACATCACGTGCAACACGGTAAGTCCCTGGTTAACTCATGGGATCCGGTAATCAGCGATGTAGATGGTGACACCCATTCCTCTGATGAAATCACAGCAGCTATAATGCCGTAGTAGAGCCCCCCTTTCATTATCTGGTGTGCGTGTGTATGTGTGTGTGTGTGTGTGTGGTGGTGGGGGGGCGGGTAAAACCAGCTTAGCTCTGCTCCACTGCAATTATCCCACAATCCTCAGGGGATTCTACTCTCCGATCACTGTTTACATTCCTCCCGGTAGCACGCCTTTGATGCACTTTCGAAAAGTGGGTTGTTAACCAGCGTGCACATTGAGCTAGCAACAAACGTAACATAAGCCTTCGTTCGAAAACAAGACGGTTTATCGTAGCAATAGTTGTTCATTTATAGGTATTGAGAAAAAAAGTTATTCCTGGAAATCATCCGTTCATATTAACGGCCCAAATGCTTTTGGAAACTGGCACTGGTTTGCTTTCCTACATGGGAAACTCAAACTCTAAGCAGTATGATAATTGTATATAGTACATAAATTGTATAGTTGTTAAAATTAATTATAAAAATAAACACACGTATGTGAGTTATGAGCCTCATTTCTAATTGACATAATTAATCTTTGAACTAAACATTTCCTTTGTTTACTTTACTTAGCTTACTTTTCTTAGTCTGTCTCTGGTGTTGTTTAAGTCCAAAAGATCATAAAAGCGATTGATTTTTTGCCAGCATAAGGTTATGATCAGAAGTAAAATTAATAAAATGGCTTACGGCGGTAAAGCTTCTCGGAAACAGGCTGCAGACAAACGTCGCATGATCACGGGAAACACAAAACAGACCGAGCCGAGGTGTTTTGGTAATAATAGGAAGGAAAAGGAAATGAATAATTCCGCCGTCCGTCCCGTAGCCCTCCAGACAAGAGAGCTGCTGTTAGCCCCACGCTGGCGCGTAGTGAAATCTAATAAGTTTAAGAGGATGAGTGGATAGGTTAAAATGTAAAAATACAGCAGGGGCTGTCCTCCCGCAGATGTTCACAGCCGCAGTGTATGTATTTAGTATATTTCACTGGCAGAATAGACTCGTCAGATACCGTGACCTCATACTTACTGACACCGAAATTTGCAATGACACTAGAATGCAGGGAAACAGCTGGGCTTAAGCCACGTGCGTGAGTATTGATTATATGTAGATTATATGTAGACAGTGGGGAAGATGGTGGTGCAGAAGGCAGTGCTATCGGTTGGTAACCGGAGGGTTGCCGGTTCAAGCCCTGCTTCCTCCCCCATCAAAGTATCCTTGAGCAAGACACTGAACCCCAAATTGCTCCTGGTGTGCAGGTTGGCGCCTTGCATGTAAGCCTCTGCCAGTGGCGGAGCCAGGAAATTTTCTGTGGGGTGGCCAGGATGATTAGGCTATGTGATCATTTTGGGGGTGGCATAACTTAGAACTATATTTATTTGCATGGATGGCTGTGGTCAGACCAGGGGGGG
>JABFDZ020000038.1:174269-188629 GCA_019775955.2 Pollimyrus isidori
GCACATGGCTGGGGACCCCCTGTATCAGATAACAAAAAATGTATTATTATCATCATTATTATATATCATTATTATTATTAATGCTTCCTACTTGGAATAAAAAGACATATCTGATGATTTCATCTCTGGTTTCTTCGTTTGTATTCTTCAATGTGTTTCTTAATTTTCGGCCAACGCACAGTTCGTGTGGTAGGTCTACATCTGGCCGAGAAAATCGATGGCACACTTAGACCTGACAGGGGACATCTTTCCGTTGCCTGCCTTAGGATGAGCATGACAGTAATACTGTCGACATAAAAACTTCCTTAGAAATGAACAGAACACCTTCAGATGTTACGACATAAAAAGACAAGAACACCTTGTTGGGAACAAACCGCATTGTTCTGTTGTATCTTTTGATTTTTGTTGTCAGTGTCACATGAAACAATCAAACACTTATTATCAGATGGTGATTTTTGTCAGTGGTTGCCTCAAAACGCAAAGTTTGAGAAGCTCGTCTCCTGCTGTTGAGGTTTACGCACCAATCCCAAATGTTTCTTAGAAGACATCTCTCCAAAAAGTACTGCTTAGAAGGCATTTAAGTCCTTTACTTTTAAATTCTTCTGTCTCAACAATTTCCAAGGAACGACAAATAAAATCATGATCTCGTAAACATTGATTTTCTTGGGCAACTAATAAACTTTAACTTAGGTCACTTTTTGATGCTGTTAAATACGGGCGATGTTAATTCCGACCAGTTATATTTATTGAGCGCACGCCTATTGCATTTTGCACGGCGCCTGCGTCTATAACAAAACTCCCGCTGATGAGGCACGAGGCAAACGCAAACCGGTACTACTGAGAACATATTACAGAGGATCCCCAACGCAGAGAATGTGTTTTATTAAACAATGGGTGTAATATAACAAAAACAGGGACCATCATGAATTCAATGGATGTCTCTTCGATCATCCTTTAAAATACCCCTAGGTGCGTGCACACACAGGTATACAAGTCAAAGTGGCTACACCCAGAAGCGCAGAGCTGGGCTAATTTTAATGAGCAGCGAGCCGATGCAATGTCAACTGCTGCTTTCCCGGCTAAGTGGAGCTGACAGGGTTCTTACCGGTGACCTTCTACCCTGGAGACAGACGAGCCACCGTGTGACTGAAGGCAACATTCCTGGAGGCACCCTGCAAGGCTAATCTCACCCAGAGGCCTGTCACCCTGCGATCGGCGCCGCGATAACCGGGCTGACTCGCTTCCCTGCACTGCCGCCGCCGCCGACCGTCCGCGACTGCGCTCGCCGCTTCGGCTTTCGGCCGCTCCGATCTCTCCGCCTCGCTCCCGTGACAAAGCCCGTCTTTTCAAACGCTTATAAGGTTGTAGTACAACTAACGATCGGGCACATTTGATCCTTAATTTAATAAATTAACATTAACAATTAATTAAACGATTTTTCAATAAACAACATTTACTGAAATATTTGATGGTCAGTTTCGCTATTGTTGTTCCATACTTATGTCGCAATCAAATATTTAACAGATATGATTGTTCTAACCTTAAGAACAAAGCTGCTTTAACGGAAAACTAATTTTTGTTGTCGCTTAAGCGCACAGAAGAAGGTAGTAGGCTACTTGAAGACAATGAATGAGTTTAAGGTCAAAATATTCATATGGATGCCTTGACATGTGATTATGGACATCTTTAGGACATCAATACCTTCCTAGCCATGATTATTTATAACTTATTGAGTTCGTAAAAAAATGTGTTTTTTTGAAATGCAATAGGGAGCAACTCCAGCGGACTGTCAAGGTTTTTAAAGGTCTAGTTAGCAGAGGTAATGGATGAGAGATGTCAGTTCTGCAGTTTGTTAGCCCTGTGGGTCTCTGGGGCGCATGCCATAGCCTCTGGCCATTTTCGCTTACCTTCGGCATCACGGAGAAAAAACCTGATGCTTCTAGTCATTCTGCATCCCTGCATCTCTCCAAAAATAATTGGAGAGGCATCTTTTCCGAAAAAAAAAACTCACACATAAAAAAAAGTCTTGGCAGGCAGATAAAATATAGTGTTTGGCAGGGTGTCATTGTTCCAAAAAAATCTGTATGTGTGTAAATAAAATTAATACTTTCTTTCTAGGTTCTTTTTCAGTGGCTGGCTTAAACGACGCACGCTGCTTCTCATCTCCTTCCCCCAACGAAGCCGTCACTTGTCCGGGTCACTTTCCGCAAATTATTTGTCAGTACAGACAGTGTGAATGAAGAGAGGCTGGGAATTATTCTGTTGTTACTTCAGTCTGGGGCCTAGAGGGACTCTGCTGGGGCAGAGGACCACAGGATACAGGCCCAATCAAATTACCAGTGTTCTTTGTGACGAGTTGGCAAAAACATAAACATTCAATTGCAATGGCTCTTCCAATTAATGACAAACTAGAATACAGCATGGAACAGAACACAACAGAATAGAACAAAATAGAATAGAACA
Organism: Pollimyrus isidori; assembly: GCA_019775955.2. NCBI lineage: Eukaryota > Metazoa > Chordata > Actinopteri > Osteoglossiformes > Mormyridae > Pollimyrus > Pollimyrus isidori. Next base: position 176,733 of record JABFDZ020000038.1, read on the forward strand.
GAATATATCTTTACTGGAAAAAAAAACTAAAGACCATGTAGCAGCTCTAGGATTGTCAGTATAGAAAATGACAGAACAAATTTAAACATAAATATGAATGATGATGTTGTGCTTTTCAACAACAGTAATAATAATAATAATAATAATAATAATATGCAAAACCTTGTTTTTTATTATCCCAGTTCACACCAGAGATAGAGACCACATGCACACCTCTCCCCACATAGATGAAAGCATAAATAACCCTTTCATTTCCATAAAACACAGAGACATATCATATTGACTTGGCCTTTCACTGACAATCCTTCCAGCCCTTAATGACGTTCTTCATGGGTGGTTGGTGCCCCCCACCAAAGGGGGCTGCAACGCCTAAAGAGGACAACAACAGCAGGCCCCGTCGTACCTGTGAACCCACATTTTCAGGGAGGCGTGGGGGGGAATTAAGAATCATCATTATTCTGGGAATGCAGCGGCACGGGTTTGATCGGAATGTGAATCAAAGGCCCGTTTCTTAGGCTGCTTCCGCATTCACTTTAAAAGGGGTTCTTGATTGTACTTTTATGGTAATCGGCCAGTATCAGCGGGTCCATCTGCTGCCGGCTCCCGGTCCTCGGTTCTCCCCGCTGAACGCACACGTTCGCCTTCATTAGAATTCTCCGGGAGAGGGAACAGGGAAGGTGCGAGAGAGAGAGAGAGATGTAAATTCGCCTATAGAGGAAAAGGTTCTGATCATTTTCTAGAGGGGGGGGTGAAAGCAGACAGATATGCGGTAGTGTTATTTGATTTGTGACAATGACAAGACGAACGTTGGGACGGACGTCGTTGGAAAGGTCAAGGGGGCTCGAACCTCGGTGAATGGATGAAAGCTGCTTGGTTTCTGTCTCGGCTAATTGTTTGTTTCGAACAACCATTTGTTTAGGTTTTTTGTGACCTCAGAAGTAAAGTGGGTACAAACGTGATTCATTGAAAGCTCAGTTTTGATGTTAGTGTCACTGGTAAAGGTTCATATGAATTAAATTCCATTTTTATTTAATTTTTCATAAGGATTATCAGAAATAAATATCACACATCATAATTTCACTTGAACTACCCATAATAGCATATACCTTATATGCATGTCATTCTCCAGTGACAAACTTCATGTTAAAGTATGACGGGAGTTTAATTTTCTTGGTATGTCAGATTACGACAAGGCACTGCAGTCCAGATCAGGGTACCACTAAATCACTGGTGCTAATTGAACCATGTGCACTTTTGTTCAGTACCTGGTGATTGCTTATGCTGTTTAATGTCTGCTGCCGGTGAATGGAATTTCAGCATTGGTCCCTGCAGTGGACCTGATCGCTACGAGATGGGTGACTTTGCACCTGCTGCGCAGTGATGCCAGACAGAGGTGGAAAGTTAAGCTCCAGAAAGTCCAAATCCAGACCAAGGTTTTGTTTCAACCAAGCAGCTGCATATTATGTGACTGTGACTCTTTATACTCACTTGGTTGGTTGTAATAAAACCTTGCTCTGGAATCGTAGGTTCTGGGCCTGAACTTTCCACCTCTGACACTAGGAAGGGCTGACATGTGGCCAGAAATGTGTTCTGTGGGCCTGTTTCGACCAGGCTTTCTTGGTAACATTTTTGTTCCAGAATCCAACAATATTTGTAGCTTTTGAGGTATAAAACTGCACAATATATTCAGTTAGCATGACATAAACTTTGCATTAGTCATGAACTCATGAAAATAAAATCTAAGGAACAACAACTTATTTTTTCTACCTGGGCCTATTTTTCTATCTTTTTAACACAGAACCCACAAATGACGTAGTGTTAAGAAGGCTTGTAGAAATTCTCCCCCGTATAATTCCCTTATTCATTTCATTTAGTAGTAGTGAAATGGGCGATGCTCCTAAAGAACCATTTGTGTGTTTTTAGGGTGACCTTAGGAGGCACATACCTCACAAAAGCCTGCTGACAAGATTGGTTGTGAAGCCCCGCCCCCTTAGCTGTGCATTTCAGAGGCTCTTGTCGCCGTGGCGACACAGATCACATGACCTCGGACCGCTGAACCGAAGCGGCTTCCCGAGGCAAATTGAAACTGTCACACTGACATTTCGCAGCTGATTCCCAGGGCGCAGGTGAAAGAATGCCAGCTAATGCAAGTCGTATGTGCCACTGATCGGGGGGGGGGGGATTCGGTCCATTTATGTGGAAAACCTCTTTTCGACACAAATGCACGCGTTTGCTATCGTGGTGTTGTCGATTTGATCAGAGGAGCAGAATCGGCTCGGGGACATATCGGCTCGACATCGAACATCCACACTCCTTCTCAAGCAAAACCGAGAACAAATATATTTAGTTTATGATAATTATGAGAGTTTATGGTGATTAGTGATGCTTTTTTTTTAATGGACTATGATGTTGACTAAATAATGAAAACAGAACAGCGCCCTCAAATTGTGGAAAAACCAAGTCATGTTTTAATTAAACATGCAAACCGCACTTATAAGAAAGCATACTTTGTTGAAAAACGACAACTTCGCATGCAGAATTAATGCACTGTTTAAGGAATTTTAAGAGCAAGTGACTGTGTTTTTTTGGCATTACCCTAAATCATTATGCGCACATCCATTCATCTTCCAGTCTCTTATCGGTTCAGGTTAGCCTAAGGCCCATCCAAGATCTGGACGGGATGGTAGTCCATTACAGGAAACGATTATACAATATGGTTAAATCTGTAGAATTGTCACTAAAACTGTGATGGAAATGTAAATACACTGTATTACAGGGATCAATGTTCCCAGCACATTTGTCCCACCGCGTTTTGTTTGTCCATTTCACTGCTTCAGCCGGCATGTTGTTGTCGTCACGTCCCCTTTGCCCCGACTCCTTGCTTCAGGGGTTTGAGCTGGAAGTCACGCCGCCACACGCAGCTACGTGACGATTCCGGCCGCATGACGAGATTGCGGGAAATTAGCGGACTTTTCATCTGCGAGCATTTCCACCGGCTGAAGGCAGAGAATGCGGAGACGTGTGGGCCGTAATAATCGCCGCTTGCCCTGGGAACTGGCATCAAGGCTGAAGCAGCCACAGTGGCAACGCTGCACATCGTCTAATTACCGAAAAGCCCGAACACTGTCTGGATGTTAATCAGTCTCTGAGAGACCCCGGCTCTGTGTGGTTAGGACGGATTTATGGCATTTTCTATCACACTTTTTATTAAAGATGATATTTCACACCGAAGGAAGCGGCTCTCCAGACAAATGTTAAAATGCAAAGTTTCTACCATGAAAGCGAAGCACCAGATTATTCCAAGGCTATTCCGCAGAGGCAGGGAGAGGAAGATTGTGGAACAAAACATCAAAGAGCCATAAAGGCGAGAAAAACAAAAAGAAAAAGCTGTGAAAAATTTAGCGCGTGCCCAACAGGTGGTCAAGAGAGCAACGCAGGCCCGCGGTTTAATTAAGATTAATAATACATGCTTTTTATACTTATGTAAATATATGTTTCAGCTCCTAATTGAGAGAGAAGGGAGATCTATATTTGAACTAAATACTTTTGTCCGCATGGGTGTAATTAAATGACAATTATGTTCAATTTAAATGGGGTAACATTATTGCGGTTAAGTGGTTTTCATTATGGCCTTTAATTTTACTGTACGGCACTGGTAGCCAGTTGATACTGTATATCCATACTTTAGCGATGAACAAAGCCGGTATAATTTGCTTGTGGCTAAGCGCCTGCCTCGCCATTTTCTGTCAGGCATGCTGAGAGGTACCGCCCTGGTTAATTTAGGGGAAGAGGGAAAATGTGTTTATCATAAATCCCTATGAAATGTATAAACATTCATAAATGCTCATCTCAGTGCCTGCAGCTCTGCAGCTAATATTTTGCATGAAGGGCCTGAATCGGAAGTTTATCATAACAGTATTGTTATGTTTTATACACAAATGTGCTTCTGTTGGAAATGTGCCCCATTGGGGCGAATTTAGACCTAGCAGACTTAGTGAAAGAAAAATGGTCCGAGTTCCAAACTCAAGATGTGGACCTATTTCAGTTTCACCGTCACCTGTGCTGATTTTATGTAGCTGAAGCAATGTCACACCTACTGGTCTCGACAAGCACGATCCAAAGTGGTGAAGACCTACGCAGGAGCCTGTTAGGACTCCACTGACGGCTCGGCCATTATTACAGCCGTGACAGAGTGCGGGGAGACCTGCGCGTCCGCGGGACATCATCTCTGGCGCCACGGTATCCCGCCAGGCAACAGGCACCTGCTCCCAAAATGGGAAGGAGCTTCTGCATGTGCCCACGGAAACATGCAGACTTTTCCGACAGCTAGCTGCGCGGATCAGGACGACGAGCCCAAAGATCAGTTAGCAGTTATGAGCTGTGATTACCAAAAGCACAACTCCAGCACTATCTGAAATAGTGGAACCCTAATGCATCTTCTAACACAGTACATATTCTTCCATTTGCATTTCTTCAGCTTCTCTACACTAAAAATCTTCCAGATTTTTCCAGATTCACCGGTTGGAAAAAAAGAATCACCCTCATACCGCCTAGCACGTTCACTCCAAGCCCCAAGCAGAGAGCCGAGGACAGTGCCTGACTGTTCTTCTCTTCCAGCAACAGTTTTCCTCTCATGGTGCTTCCATAAAGCCTGCATTTGTGTGGCTTCCAGCTTAGAGTCACCCCACGGACAGACTCTCTCATTTCAGCTGAGGGTCTCACCAGCTCCTGAAGCGTTACCACTAGGTTCTTGCTTGCTTCTCTGACTAATTCCCTCCTAACCCAGGACTGGTCGGTATATCGTCAGGCGTTCGTCACAGACTAGTCTTGATAGCTCTTTGGTCTTCATGATGATGTTCATTTAGCTCTACATTCTAACACTGTCTGGGACCTTCCATTAACAGGTAGGCCTACACTTGTTTTGGGTTCATGTGACATTTTATACTCTCGCAGAGTTACTTCATTCACCTACTCATGCATCCAGGAATGTGTATTGGCATTTTGTTGCATTTTCTAATTAAAATACAGTGGTACCTCGGTTTTCAAACTTAATCCGTTCTGGACACCGGATTCAATCTTAAAAAGTTCGAGTTCTGATTGTATTTTTCTCGTAAGAAATAATGGAAAATCAATTAATTGGTTCCCGGCCCTAAATATGTTTTTTTAAGCATTTAAATACAAAATGAAAAGAATAAATCAAGAAAAGCATTTTTTTCTTAATGGCTTCCAAAACGATAAAGATGTTATCCTAACATTACCCCTGTCCTGCCCCGATCATCTGCTCCTTCCGTGTGCCACGCCCTCGCGTTAACCTTGTGTGGGATTTCCATGTGATCAGCTGTTTCTAGTTGTTGTCATTAGTCCTCTGTATTAAGTCCGCATTTCAGTTTGTTTCCCCAGTCCGGTGATTGGGTGCGTTCGACTTGCTTATAGGCTTAAAGCAACACATTCTGATCCTGACACAAAGCATTACGTTAGATGCTTTGCGACTTCTCACCTGGCTGAACAAACTGGAACCACCTCTGTGATAACACAGCTTTGCTCTTATTGGCTGAAGAGTTTAGTTACACGCATGATGTTTGTATCCCTGGCAGTTGTGATGCGTAATCTGCTATTTCTCCCGAATATCACGTAAAGCAGTGAGAACTGGTTTTCAGTTCATTTACCTGGTAAAATATAGTTTAAATAATTGACATAAATGCTCTAATAGTAAACGTAAATTAGTGGTTTATTTATTGTTATTTAATGTAACGTTGTGCTGCTTTATTTGGTTAATTGTCCAGTCTGTGAAGAAGGCATTCAAGTAAGAATTGCATTGTAGTATGGTTAATTTCCTGGCACGTACAATTTATATTGGGTCAGCGTTCACGATTCGACTTCTGATATCCAGATCTAGTTCAAGGTCAAACTGGTTTGTTCGACTGGTTTGTTCGACTTTCAAGTGAGTTTGAAAATTCAGGTACCACTGTATTAGGTTGATGTAAGGTGGGTCCAGGGCCAGTTCTATTATGTAGCTGGTTTTCCTGAGTTTATTTATATGGGTGACATCACTCGGACTTATCTTGCTAGCTTGGAAGGCAGGAGGTCTCACTGCTGAATGACCTTGATTTGGTTTATTGAGAAAATGTTAAATGTAATACATTAAAGACAACAGCATATATTCAATATGAGGTAATAAGAAAAAACAAACAAATAAAATATTAATTTACATGTACACCTGCAGATTTTTTATTCCGGTTACCGGTAAGTGTTGGAAAGTGGAGTGAACAAATATAAATGAAAATATAAGTAAAATAAACCAAGTTTCCTTTATAACATGGAAAGAGTATGTAACAGAGTGTGTCTGACATCCTATTAACTGGTGGTGTGATGATGGTGCAGTCAAATTCAAGGTTGTTCTGTATCTATAGATGCACTAGTTAACAGAGAAACAGAGCAGTATTTGATGTCCCTTGTAGAAAGAATGACTTGAATTTTCTCTGCTATTGTAACTATTAGAGGAGGTTACTCTGATGAATCAAAGGTAAGACATTTTTTTTGCCAATTAATGTACTCAAATAGTGAACAAACGTAAATTTATTTGTTTAAAAATATTGAGTGTACTTTAGCAAATTTTAAGTGAGTAACATGCAAATGTAAAAAATCTCAGTGTGTGCAAAAACCTGACTGGTAGTGTATAAGTTATCTCCTCGAGGTGCTGCGATTCATTACTCAAGACATTTAACCAGGGTGGCCAGTAGAGGGAGCTGTAGTGCTGGACTGAGAGAGCAATGGGCGGTCCCTAGAGTCTCCGGGAGGCGGAGCCTGAGGAACTCGGTGAGCACCGGTGTGACTGTCAGCTCCCAGTGATCTGTCAAGATGACCCTGGAGACTGGGGAGACCCGTGAGGAGACGGCCGAAATGCAAGAGGAGCTATACTCATGCACAATGGCAGCAAAGTGTATTAGCTATGTAGACTGAACGCTGACTGGAAATAGAAAGCACTACACAGAGGAAGTACTGACGCCAGTGTCCCGAGCCTTAAATTGTCTCGCTAACGGCGCATGTCTCTAGAAATGGAACCCACAGGTGTCTCCTTCGCAACAGTCGGGAACATCTAGAGAACCTGGCAATTTAAGTCACATTAACCATGTTGCACTTATTTATTGTGCTAAAAATTGAGTTTGCTATGATTCATTTCTTGAACATATAAGTGAACATAAGCTAGCTGCAGCTGCAAAGCTTTACACTTACATTCAACATCCATCAATCAAAAATGACTCTGTTTTCTGTCAGGTTTCAGTTATATAACTGCTGTCAGTGACTGCATACGCATTGAATGATATTACACTGGTGTGCTTTGTGTGAGACGTGTGCTCATTGAAATGCATCCTGCAGGCAAATGAACAAATTCTGCTGGCCAGGTTGCTGCAGAGCCTCCTGCTTGTGGTATTTTATCAGTAGTTTTATCATCTTGTATTGTGTTTCTTAGCTTGGATATTTACTAATAGCTTCCTCGGCCAGTCCGTTGAGCAGCCGCCTTGCTGTGTATCTCCAAACCTGCTGCTTCGCATTTGTGATTCGTGTCAAGGCCGTAACCTGTGTAAATGCCATATGCTTGACCAGCTCTGCAATCATTCTGTTACATAAAGCTGATTAAAAATTACCGTAATTCATCACTCAGTATAAGAAGCAACAGAACAGTGTAGTAAATGATTATGGTCTTTTTGTGTCACGCTTTTCCATTCGCTGTTCCTGGAAAGGGAAAATGCTACATTAAATTCTACACCTGCTACATGCTGAATCTTGTGCATGATTTTGCTGACCTTTGCTGAAGCTATCACACGTCATCCTGTTATGCTCTGGGCCAGGGTGACCCAATCCAAAGTTGTATTTGAAACCACTTGATAGTAATTTTCCTCACTTCTTTGTAAAATTCATCAACTTCCTCATTTTAGACTCCATTGTTTTGACTCCACTGTGCAGAATTTGCATTGATTTTATAAATGTAATATTATGGGCCATTTGATTGACAGCCATTCACAAGTGAAAAAATCGTTGATGATCCGCAATAATTGTGTGTCCAAGGCATCCACTGACCTCATTAGTCATTTGGCCAGTTCTAGTTGCTTGTTTGTAGAACACGTGTACTGTACTCTGTGTTCAGGTATGCAAAGAGTTTTACCAAGATTTCTGTCACTCATTGTTGCCTCAGAATACAGCTGGAACAGGAGCTAGAAGACAAGCTACATAAGACTGACAGTGAATGGATGGCCATAGTGACATAGAGGAGGAGGAACAGAAAACAAAGGACTAGAGATGCATGATCCCGGTGATCCCAGATGTGCCGTTGTCTCTTGAGGCCTCAGTGGGGCGCTGCCTTCATCCAACAAAGGAAATAAGCTGACATAACAGTCTCTGTGATGAGTGATATGGAAACACAAATATTGAAATACAGATCTGAGTGCATTACCTCAGCAATGTCAGGATTGGCTGCTTCCAGTGAGAATAAAGATCCGACAAAATCTCGAGCCATTCTGGGTCACTTCTGAACTCTTAATACCTTGGGTCATAACTATACTGGACATGACGGAATAGGTGTGGAATATGTTTAGTTTTCTTCAGCAGACCAATCAATATGGATACTTCCGTTTATTTATGTTGGTGTTCTTAAAGGCTATGCAGCAGTAGTGTAGGAATTCAAAAGACTTCTGGGGTATTTTCTCCAGTAATGGCTTCACTGAGATATTGATGGCAGTCTAACGTGAAAGAAATTAGTCGTCCGCAATCCATGATGGAATAAGAGGAGCTTATGACTTTCAGTCATGTCTCGCATGTGTACAATCACCTTCTCCCATTGGGAGGACACTCTCCCATCAGGCCAGACAGCCTCGACGAGTGACGGATAAAAAATGTGAGACCTACCTGCAGCGGTCTACGACAGAAAACCACCTGCATGAGTGGCCAGGAAAACTCGGGGGTGTTGGGCGATCGAGTAGCATTCCACCAAAGGAGAGGTCGACAACCTCGAGAAGGTAACAGCAAGCTACCACTGCTGGCTCATTAATCCCAGGACCCTGAGGCCAATCCTGCTGCCTTGATCTGCTACAGCTGCTTGCATAGCTCACAGATTTCGGGCGAAGGGACGCAGACCTTCCTCCAGATTCTCACCAGTGCATACAGGTTCCACCAAGAGTCAGAAATGATTTTGAACCTGCCACGATAGTGTGAGCAGTGCATGAATACCACGCAATGGAGGTTCATTTGCAGAAAGCAGGCTGTGCCACATATATAACAAACATAATGTTTAAGCATGGACTGTAAATAAATGAATGTTGAGTGTGCGAAATAGACAGGAGGAACAGAAAGAACAACAAGCGTGTTGTGAGCAGGATAATAGCGTAGCATGCAGAATGATTGCTTAGAATACATGATGATAGCATAGCATGCAGAATGATAGCTTAGTATGTGCGATGATAGCTTAGCATGCAGAATGATAGCTTAGTATGTGCGATGATAGCATGCAGAATGATATTTTAGCATACACGACGATAGCTTAGAATGCACAATGATAGCTTATCACGTGCGACGATAGCTTAGTATGCACAATTAAAGCTTAGCATGCTATCTGCAACTGGATGACGAATGCCAGATGTAGCACCCTAAATGTACTTAAGAATATTCATTATATTTAACTTATCCGGATGCCTTCACTTGCGCATACATTTATGTGGGGTACATCCTCCCCTATAACACCTTCCTTTCTTCTGACAACAGCTTTCACATGATGTGAACGTGTATCTGAGCAGTTTCTGTGTCTCCTTCTGATTGGATGATCAGGCACTGCATTGATTATTATGGAACTGGGTGCTGTATAGGATACGAGGTGGACCATGAAACTTAGACTCATTGTCAGTTTGAGAGCCAAGTACTTGACAGTTCACCCAAATTTTCCAGAAACATTTGCCCAGAGCCCCCGCCCTTGCCCACCCCCATTTTACTTTAGGCCCTCAGAGCTGTTAGGCAACATAGCTTATGGTAAAAATGTGATTTTAGCACAGAACTAACAATAAATTATAGAATATGTGTAACTGCACTAATTCTGCAATGCTTTAGAAAATGCCTTTAAAGATCTACAGGACTTCAGAAGGGCAAAATTCCAAATATGAACCTTGCGCCTCTAAAATTATTAATATACAGGCCTTAGGGAGGAGAAACTGCAAGACTTGCAACTGCCTCATTAAGTGCTGCTTGAGTCTGTGAACAGAGTACGGCATTTTATTTTAGATGGTTTGCTTTTGCACTTAGATTATAGTTGCTAACTACATACAGGTTCATATCTGCTAATTTGTCCTTTGGCAATTGCTACCGGTAAACCTCGTTAAGGCTCTGGTCACAATAGGAATAACTGAGTATGCATAAAAATATACTGTAGGGGCATATTTTTTTATTTCCCCTAATTTCCAAGGCCAGGGTTGTCTAGTAGATTTGATTTTAGGTGTGCAGCAGCTGAAGAGTGAATTAAGTTAAATTAATACATAAATTAATACATTTCTACAAATTCAAAGTAATTTCGCCGCTACAAAATGAGTCTAATTTGCAGAAGGATGAGATAGTTAAAATGTATGAAATTTGTTTTATGGCTTACATTGTTGCAAGCGTCAGAATGATTTGCATATCTTTGCGGTGCAGCACTGCGAATGTATTGAGCTGAATAAGCAGACTTTGGGCTTGAAGTGTATGAAATGCTGAGACCAGGTGTGCATCGGATCAGGTGAATAAAGGTCACGATCAGCTCTGTGTGGAGTATTTTCAGTAAAAGTGATGCATTCAGCACAGCAAGCTGGATGTTACAGGACGACGGAGAAGGTGTGGAGGTTTCCAGCTTGCACGGTTCTTTAGGAGCTCCAGAGAAGTTATCTTAATATAGAGGGAGATTCTCCTCCCCCCTTGGAAAACTGGTCAACCATCTACCATATCATTATACTTCTGAATCTCAACATCGATTCAGCTTCATTGAGGGCAGCTGACAGTGGCAATAAAAGATACTTACGGTTTATGAATTATTGTATTTCACTTGGAATCTCCCACCTGTTTATCGATTCAGACATATTAGCTAGCTCTGTATTGCACAAACGCTCCGATGAAAATGGATTGTTGACAAAATTCCAACGTGCATCTGCAAATTCCCTTCGGTGCGTTTGTCTTTGATTGTGTCTTATAAAAGAATTAAGCGGAATTCTCACGCAGTCACCAATATTCTAGAAGCTGCAAAAGCCTCAGACAGATACGAGTGCATCTACATTATTGCGTCAAACAGTGTGACACTGTGTAAATCATACAGACCTTAAGCTGCATAAGCATAGATTTCATACTGTATATCGTTCTGTAATTGAGGGACACAGCACTCATTTTTATAGCACATTAGAAGGAATTCAAACAGCTGGTATTCAGAGATGCTAGAAAATTGCACCCTGCTGTTTACAGGTGTGAAACCCTGTTTGAAGTTCTCTATATCCTTGGCAGATCCCCTGAGCCAGTACAATTATGTTGGCAATAAAACCCCCTATCCCTTCATTAATTTATATGTCCTCATTATGTAATGGGAACAGCTGTTGTCACTTGTCGTCTCCAAGCTGCAATACTGATCAGTTAGCCAGTGAAGTCCTGCCTCAGCAGCAGGCGGAAAGCATCACTTTGCAGAAAGCCAATGATATTTGGGCAATTTGGGCAGGGAGGTTGGCCTGAAGGCCCCATGCTTCGTGAAGAAAAGTACTGCTGAATCGAATTGGCTACTGGCTTTGACATCTCAGCCTGCAGTGGATTTAGATTTTGCTTGTCGGAGAACATAAGAACATAAGAACTATACAAACGAGAGGAGGCCATTCGGCCCATCAAGCTCGCTTGGGGAGAACTTA
>JABFDZ020000038.1:214719-226111 GCA_019775955.2 Pollimyrus isidori
ACCCCCACCCCCACAAAAATGACCACAGAAAAATAATTGCATGGGTTGTGTTTACATTAATTCATGAAAGTGAGGTGGATTTTTTTATATCCCCCCCACCTGCCACCAATTTCATTTGCCGGGCCAGGAAGGGGCCGGGGGGGTAAAAAAGCTGGTGGTCACAATCATCAGAGCCCCCGCCTTGCCGCCTCATACCTGCTCTATTTGATTTTTCCACTCTGAGCAGATGATTAAGTTTTCATGCATTGGTTCAGCCAAAATCTATGTTCAGTCAACCACATCCGTTATTGATTACTTCTAGTGCAAACAGTAGACCAAGTGTGATATACATAATTGGACAGTTGTCAGGAATAGGAGGTGTTAACCATCATGTCCCCCATCAACCCCCCAGTACTCGGTGGAAATTGGAAACTCCTTGACATAGGAATCATCTGCACCATCCTGGCTCCATTTTCGTTCTGATTTTAGGGTTAAAATCCAACCCCCCCCCCATAACAACACAGGTGGCTCTAAGGTCAATGGACAAGCGGCACCAGCCGCCCCACCAGGATTTCCATTGTCCTGTGTCACATGGTAGTTGTGGTGGTCAGCTGACTGTGCATGTCAACGTCGGCAGTCACATTACTTTTTGGTGTTATTCATTCTGCTCTGAAATAATCAGGGACGTACGCAATTAAAATTTAACAAAGGGAACAAAAAAAATATCCTCAAGCTCCCTGAAATCTTATTTATTTAGTCCTGTATTTTTTTTTGTAAGCATAACGATAACATAAACATCCATTACTCCGCACTACTAGGTTGCACCACTCCTGATAAAAAAAAAAAAACGCTAACGACCTATTTTCCGTTTGCATCCCAGTAATGAAAAGTAAACTGGAAGGAGAAACCAGTGCAGAAAAGGCCTGACCTTTCACCATCCTTTGATGAGCTATTCTAACAGAACTTAATGCTGGTTCCACCTGACCATCCTGCTTCATGGATTCATACAAACACATTACGGAGTGACAGGAGAGGAGACCCATAATCTTCATACGCTCACGCTCCATTGTTGACACAACGTTATACAAACACGGAGGCCTGACGCAGAATTGCCACGTGCCCCCCCCCCACTGCCTCTTTGTTTTCCTGCGCCGGGGAGAATTCCCCAGACGGGAAAGGTGACACTTCTCTTTTCGTTAGCCGGGCTGCCTCTCACTGCCTGCTCTGCCGTCCTCGAATTACCCATGGGCTTCCGCATCACAAACACACCCCTGTACGTGAGACCCCCATTGCCGGCACTCAGTGTAAACACTGAGCCGTGAGGCAAGTGACTTCATTCCAGCATGCTCCGGCCTCGATTCTCCCCCTGGTGTCAGGGGTCAGCACGACAAAAGCTGTGGGTCCTTTTCGTGGCACTTATCGTCAGGCGAGGCCATCGATTTTGGTACGGACAGTAGCAACATGTCCCTGCCAATATTCCGGGCGTATCGTGCGTGTTTAGGGGTGCCAGAGTTTCGAGACTGATTTGGACCAGAACGATGTTAAAACCAAATTATGCCAGGTACCGAGTTGGCATGGTGGAGAACTGGTGAGGAGGGCAGTGCAGTGCCGGACTGGGAGATGGGGACATGGATACATGGGGAGGCCCCAGTATGGAAGGAGGATGAGGAGGGTATGGTCTTCAGCACCAGATGGGAGGGAGTTTATGCATGAGTTCTAGATGTGTGATTTAATGAACAGTCACCCCAAAATAATGCTTAGAGTAATTATAAGGAAGGCTGAGTCATTGGACTTGTAATATGGCACTTTATTACTAGGCTTGGTTACAAATTCTATCAGTTATTTGAACACACAAATCTCTGTTATACCCCTGTTAAAACTTTCCATTGTAATAACGATATTAGACAATGTGGCAGTATCTGGCAAAAAAGTTTCAGAAAGATAATTTTCTTTTTTTTTATCATTTTAGATGCCTTGGAGCGTAATGATCACAAGACCTTTATCCAGCACTGAAAATCAGTCTTACCTAATCAGTCTGTTAAGTGATTGACCACCTTTCTCATGTTTAACTCACCAGCTGAATTTCCTGAGTTTCTGGACTCTGGTAATCTTCTACCTTTTGAGGCAGAAGCATTAGTTATTTCATACCAATATAATTTCTGCTTGATGAACATCATTGCTTTCTGCCTGTGTACTAAATGCGTATGAGACTCACTGCTTGGGACTCACAGCATCTAATGGGACCGATACCTACCAATCAAAACTGCCACCCAACCGTGAATCTGAAACGAAAGAGTTAAGATTTACTTTGGGTGGTGCGGCACTCGGCAAAACTTGGCCCCCAAATCTGTGAGTGGAGCCGGCTCTGAGATGCCGGGCAGTTCCCTGCACGCTGGCTTCCACGTCGTCGATGAAACGGCGCGGGCGATAGCCAGCTATCAGCCAGCACCGGTGCCGGATACCTGGAGCCTTTGCTTTCCACCACTGTCTTTATTTCCTGCGAAGGGGAGTGAGGCACCCTCAGCTGTGATTTGTAAACATGGGACTGTCCACCAGCTGGTGAGTATGGCTGGGGGCTGCTGGAGAAGGGAGGCTGGCCGAGGGGGAGGGGAACGGCTGGGGGTGTGGGTCATGCCGTGATTGGTCTCTAATTATGGGCCATTCCCACCTAATTCCACCAGGCCATTAAGAGGCAGCCGTCACACGCCACACGCTCGCCTGAGCACATGACACAGATCGTTATAACCACGCCCACTTCTAGGCGGCTGGGCCGCCTGCCAGGAGAGTAATTGAATTTCGAGTTGTAGTAGGAGACAGACACGGGGGGTTGTACATGCTCTATTTTAACACGCAACATAGACATGGTTAAGCTGTAAATCATCGCATTTAATACCAAAGACATGCCACCACTTTTTGGTGTGAAGGACAATTACACAGATTCTCAATCATTATTTGTTTGGTAAGCTTTAGAAATGAGTCACACCTTTAACGAAATATGGGTAGTTCTTATACACAAGGAATTTAAAGTGGTGGTCTGTCTGTGGTTTCATATGAGTGTGCGCATAGTTTGCCCTCCCAAAATAAAAGACACTCAAGATATACTATAAGTCACTGAACCTACTCAAGCTAGGCTCAGGAGCTTAGGGTACAACAGTAGGACATGTCGTAAGTCCGGCTCTATTTACCCCCACGCCAACCCCCACCAAAGGTCTGCAAGAGAAACAGAAGGCAGAGCACTTTTTTATGGGATGCAAAAAACGATAGTGATTTAGGGGGTGGGCTGGCCGGTGTATGTCCATGCAGAGGCCAGATGGTTTGCTGATGTGGGACGGCTCCAGAGGCAGGTTGAGGGTGCAGTCTCCCCCTTGTGCTCCACGCGTCCACCTGTTTGTCACGTACGCACCGCCTTCTCCTTCGAGGGAATGCTGTGGCATTGTTATTCTGGGGAGGGGCGGGCGTGTCATATATTCCCAAAGAAGGATGTGTACTGTATTTTTTCGCCCTTCCAGTTTCCTTATCCGAGTCTGTCAATCACTCACCATGACAGGTTATGAAGGGGACAAGGCTGCTTATTGTTTTTTTATTTACCATCTGAAAAAAATAATACACGATTCCTTCATTTTAATTCAATGTCTCTGTGTTGTTGCCTTCCAAAGTATTCTAGTGGTCTTAATTATGAATATTGTCATGCCTGCGTGGTACCAAAACGGCACAGAGAACAGGCGTCCATTTCCCGCCCCTGGCACTTCAGGTAGGAGAAACGCATACTGATTTTATCAAGCAGTTCATTTGCGGTTTAAAAAACATTACTGTCGCCATTAGTGTGAGGACCCCTGCTGCTGCTCCCGGGCCCTCGCAAAGTGTGCCCTGCAAAAGTGCCTGTGCAAATATTTACCTAATTATCCATTTTAATATTGTTTTATACCCACCCTTTTCCTAAGGTCCGGTAGATGCCATTAAATATCACCCCATAGATATACAGTTATGACATGTAATAACTACTCGAATATAAAAGAGATTAATAATTTAAAGCCGGCTAACAAATTAGAGCCATCATTAAAAAAAAAAAAAAATCAAGGCTTCAAACCATTTTGCATAAAACTCAGTCCAAGGTAATGCGCAGCCCTTGCAATAAAGGATTACTGCATTAAACCTGCAAAGTGAACTTATTGCTCCTATTCGTTTCAGGAATCCCCAGAGCATTTCGAGACAGGAGCAGCAGAATGATAACCGCCTTCACGGGCACAATGGTCCTTATATTACCCTCCCCATGACCGAGTCGCTCTTGCTTAAATGGGACTATCACACCTTCCTCTTCTCGCTATCTCTTTTTTTTCCCTTTCCCTGGAAGCTGCTACTGCCAGGGACAGATAGAAGAACCCCTCGAGTTTTAGCATTGGCTGTTCTCCCAGAGGTAAAAGACATTTAGCCATTACGGTACCATGTTGTAAACTCGGTGACCTCCCGTTGTATAGCTGTCCAGGCTACATTATTGGCATTACTTTGATGAACGGGTTTGCATTAGCTTATTGCTAATATCCCTGAACCCTTAAACCCAGCGACAGTTTTATTACAGGTAGTAGCGTAACAGGGTTTTATTTTTTTATTCTACTTAAAACTTTTTTTTTATCATGTGCACATTGTTTCTCTTTTTTTTTTTGCATTAACGTGCTTTGGCTACATCTTCAACATTACATCTTTATCAAATAAGTAGATGAAATGGTGGACATATGTGTAACTAGCTGTTTACTCCTTACCAGTATGTCCTGGATTAAGATCTAGTTTGGTGTTGGGCAAGTGAAGCTGTGCTTCATTGGCACTGTGCTTCACTGGTACTGCGCTTCACCAACACTATGCTTCAACAGTATTGTGTTTCACAAACACTGCGCTTCACTGGCTCTGTGCTTCACTGGCGCTGAGCTTCACCAGCTCTGTGCTTCAATGGCACAGTGCTAACGGCCAGACAAGCAGAGTTCTCCGAGCAATGACTTTAATATGCAAAGAGCAAACAGCAGCTAGCTACCTGTAAAGCATTAGAAATTTCATTAGCATACTGACTGAGGCTTGTCTTCAGGCTGTGATGGTGAAGACCGCAATGCCATGCCGCTACATAACCTCTCATGCATCACCGCCCCAGCCAGCGGACCTGTGATTTAAGGTTCAATATGTGGCAGATTTGGGCCTCTTTGTAAGCGAGGCGCAAGGGGACGGATTGGAGACGGGCAGACCCTACAGGGCAGCTCTCGCTGTCAGGGCCAGGTCTCTGGCACTTAAAGGAATGTATCTTGTAAACTTGCGAGGGAAGATCTTTGCAAATGCATCTCTACAGATTTTATGTCAGCTTTCAGAGACAACAAAGCCGCTCGCAGAGGTAGCTCGGGGACACAACTGTGTTGTTTGAACAGCATATGCACGCAGTGTGAGAGTTCTATGCCTCATCAGTGTATTTCGCAACATTGCTCTCTCTCTTGGGGAACACAAATGAACAGAAATAAAGATAAAGTGCACATGTGTCAAATTATTTCTTTAAGACCGATTGCCGGCCTGAACATGCACAGCAACGGAATGCCACAAAGCATAGTGCTGAAAAAAATAAGGTCAACCAGATTGTTTCATTAACGGCATCTTAAATTGATGTTAATGCTAATTTAGTGAAAACAGCAACACAAATATTTCTTAAGCTATACCTTTTTAATGCTGTGTTATTTTGAAGAGACCCAACAAAATATCTATATAGATGGGCACAATGGCAACATTTGATTGGTTGGTGTCACCTCCTCTAGTTGCTTGGCTGCAGCCCCTCTGCAATATGATTGGGGATCTCTCTGAACCAATCATATTTCATTCTGCCTGAAGAACATTTTTGCATAAGTAAAACTACCACAAGCTGAAACACACCTCTGCTCTGCATGTTCACCCAGGGTTGGGTGGGTTTCTTTGCACAGTCCACACCCCAATCGTGCCCTAAGCTGCCTGCAATAGGGTCCAAGCCCCCCTGTGATCTTAGACAGGGTATGCAGTAAGGCAGTTTTTCCTAATCCAAGTTTCAACCTGCAGACAGTCCATATTATTAGCTGGAAGGGAGCAAAAACATAGACCATCTGTCGGTCCCCATTTGGGAAAGACCACAGTAAGGAAAAAGATGAATGCTTATATATGACTAATTAATAGCAATAACAATATTGGTAGAGGTGAAAAGGTCCAATCAAGAAAGTACAAATCCAGACCGAGATTTTGTCTCTACCAGCTATTTGAGCAAAAAGAGTTACATTCACAGAGGACTCAACTGGTTGGTTGAAACAAAATCTTGGTCTGGATTTATACTTTCTGGCCCTGAACTTTACACCTCTGCTTAATGTCATCCAGGACTTCCCCAGCTTTGTACTCTAGGTTTTCTGGGTTAAGTTCTAGGCTCAATGGAACCTTGTACTACATAGGAGCTCATGGAAGAAAGATTAACAGATCCATGTCATGGATTTTTTACTTGGAAGCACTTGGATTTATTTGCGGATGCAAATATTCCATGTAGAAATTCAAAATGTCTTTAACAGTCCTCAGAACCTCCACACTGATCTTAGATGGCAAACTCAAAGCATGACGTGAAAGTGGCAATATCATAGTTAACACTGGCTTGTCTCTGTGTATGTTTAATCTTTAATATGGTTACTCAAGCAACCATTCGGGGGAGGATCTGGCTGCATATCTGTCAACGGCAGTTTCTCTTAGATGAGAACAGGCAATGCTGGACTGTCATTTGAATTTCCTGGAGCCTTGAACATAAACACGGAAGACATCGGAGTAGTATTCAGCGCATAATCGCAGCCACAGTTTCTCTTTCCTTTACTCTTTCCCTTTTCTTTTTTACACACACACACACACACACACACGTATATGAAAAGAAACAACAACAGGTACTTATACGGAAAAACACAAGGTCATCACTATTAGTATTTTTTTGCTCTCGGCCACCAATGACGGAACTTCTTGTTTTAGCAGAATGCCCATCAAATAAGCATAATTACCATCAGGATTCTTACGGCGTTCAGAAATTCCTGAAGGCAATCTGCGCCACTCAAATTAGCAACTCCGATAAATCACCATTAATTAGCTAATAAAAGCCAGCAGGTGGTTGGCGGCCCAGACACATTCCCCCGTTGTTTAAATTATGCATATTACACCGCTGCCGTGATAAAGTAAATGGGGGGGGGAGGCTGCACGGTACAAAGGAAGGCGCACCACTACACGTGAAACAGCTAGAGCCGCGTGCTTGCGCGCGCGCGGGGATAAAGCCCCGACCAGATCCCCTGTATCCCCGAGAATCCCACCCAGAGGAATAAAAGCCGCAATGACCCCCTCCCCCCCCAAAACCCACGGAGCATTATTTAAACCCCGATTATGAATGCATATAACTACGTGCCCCCTCCCTTTTTCCCGGCTGCTCTGCTTGTTTGTTTATATCCTGAAAAAAAAAATCTTAATTACATCTGGGACCGGGCTTGATAAAGGACCTTTGAAGATGTATATGCATATATAGGATAATTCAATAAAAAGTGGTATTCAAATAGGATTAAAAGCCCTTTGTAGAATGTGACAGTAATTAAGTAAACGAAAACAGCTGTTAGGTCACCGGGTGTGTCCGATGTGCCAGCCACAGCCAGGCTTGGCGTTCCTGGGTAATTAAATGGCAGCCGTTGAATGCATTAGTGCCATGACATGGAAATATGTACAATATTATAACGCGTAGGTGTCCTGTGTTGGTTGGTGGGGCGACATAGAAGTATTTGAAATCATTATGAAGTGTTGCATTTATTGCCATTTAAATGAAGGATTTTAAGGCCCGGAGTCTTCGGGATGTATTCGGTATGATAAAAATGTCGTGGGCGATCTTAGGGGAACAGGGACAGCTTCTCGTTCTTAATTGAATTATTGAAATTGTTATATATGAATTTAGTATTTAAATATTTCAAGTGTCATCCAGTTGCTAATTTACTCCATTGACGATACTATACAATGACTGCGTTCATCTTAATATATCTTAATTAGTCTTAACGACTGAATAGAAAACCTGGATGTAAACCAGTAGACTACTCTGTCATACATCCAAGCACCTTGGCCTTACACTCTTATAACGCTAAAGAAAATGAGGAGTATTCACTTGTGGTGTTGTAGTAGCCTACATATATAATCTAACAAATATATTTTATTATCGCTATACATAGAATGTGATTTTCGGTAATACAAAACAGGCGTCTGTTTAAAAAACACAGTTTGTCCCTTTAATTTGGTCAAATGCTTTTTTTTCCGGTGCAAGGATTTCAAAGCCTAGTTTGTGTCTTTGCACTTCTCAAAATGAGTTCTGTTCTCCGGGTTAGATGTCCTTAGGCAGTTATTTGGCAATGTTTAAAAGAAATGGCAAAATACATCTAAACAAGTGGGACATATGAACAGATGGGGGACGGATCGCTCTGTTGTTTACCGCGCATGGTGTCGCTTTCCGCCACTCTCGGAGCTGACTTAGAGCGAGCCTGCCGCATTCTAAGACGCTTTCGCATTATAAATGCTGTTTGGCACGGCAACCAGGCTAACAAGTTGCAATATAGTTTAATAACTTCCTGTGGATATATTTAGCTTTCAATTCGCCTTCTACTGTAACACGTTTTTAGGTATTAGGGGTATAATTTTATGTAATTGCGTATTGATGACGTCAGAATGCACTTCACTCTCATCATACAAGTGTTTGGTATATTTATATAATTGCAGTTAAGGATCTCAAAACACACTCCCCCCCCAAAAAGAAAAATTAAAAAATAAAAATAAAACTTGTTAATGCATGCAAAGTTGCTGTAAGCTTTGGGACTTCATGCTTTTGTACTTCTGTCCTCTGTCGTGGAACCTGCAAGCGCGCATTCACGCTTACTCGGGCTGTCACGGGCCGACTTACACACACACTACTCACACAGAGCCACGGCGCCGGCATGTTACATAACGGTTGCCGGGATGGCATCAGGCTGCCCTGACATCAGTGGTCACATGGGGCGCCCTGACAGCATCGCTGACAAAAGATGGATGGATCTATTCCCTTTCCCCTGCCACCCGCCGCTGTGCCGATTGCATCCCTGCCTTCGCGATCTCTCCCTCCCGGTCTTGCTTGCATGATTAGCCAGTCGGCCACAGAGTGGAGGCCAGCCGTCCCCCCGTCCCCCGTCCCCCCCCGCCATATACACCTCTGCATGTGCCAGGGACCAACACATGGGCCTGCAGGGTGGGGGTGGGTACAAAGCCTGTGGGGCTTCAATTGCTGAGCCACAAATCCATCTGTTACCTCACAGTTTTTCCTTGGCTTTCACCTAATGGGCTTTGTGGATCCAACAATTCATTATCCCTCACTGAACTTACATATAAACACATGCTCAGAAGTTCTACTTCACATGACAGAATATTACATCTATTTTCCTGTTATTGAGTTTAAAACCTATAGCATGTTTGCCCGACACCCAACCCTGTAGAAAACAATATTCTATAAAGCATAGGACTGCGATGAAGTAATTCTGAGGCAGTTTGAGGTTGTGTACAGTACCAAGTGACCCGTCCAGCATTGGGCCTGCTGCTCCATGCTCACAGCTGGTTTTGCCATACGGGTCATTAGACCCGAACACCTCCCTCGTTGTCTTGATGTCCTGCTTATTTTAGGCCGCAATCCAAATATTTCGAGACACGACCCTCAAAACCGTCCTGTTCTGTGTGTTAAAACGGCTTGTAATTGGATCTGGCTGGCTGCCAGGTGATACAAATAATTAAAGAGCGAGCAGATAAAAAACGGGGATAAAATCCCACAGTGCTCTATTACAGGCCGGATCGGCGGGATCGGCGGGAACGTGGGATCGGTGGGATCGGCGGGATCGTGCGTAACGCTTGCTCCGGGAGCCACAGCGGCCGCTCGTTATTCCACTCGCCTTTGGTGCAGGGAGGACTTTCTACGAGCGCAATGGTGTGGAAGTTTGGGTCCTGCCGTGACATAAAGGAAGATCCTGATGCATGTTTCCCAGAAACGGGGTTTCCTGGGAGCCGGGCAAAAGGGCAGGGGCTTCGCATTTTGATGATAGGTTAATCAAAGCGGATGTAGCGGTGGGCTCTCTTTTGGGAGCGCTGTGCCTCGTAGCGAGTGAATGATGACCTTAGGGTGTCACATGGGTGGAACAATGCTAATTCACTAGGCCGGTCTTTGCTTTTACAGCCCCCGCGCTTTATGACCAAAGCTTCCAGAGCACACTTGGTTTGTGTCACCCTAGATCGCAGGAACATCACTCTGTCTCCAGCTCTCTATGTACCACCAAACACTGGGCACCGAGCAGTGCGGCCCTTTGAAATCCAAAAGTCGCATTTCGGGTCCTATTTCTGACTGCATAGATCGCATCTTTATTGCATCACCACAACCTGCAGCGGCTGACTGAATTAAATATGATTGTACTCAACTTCAGCAAAGACACTTCAGAAGTAATTTCTGTAGCCTTCAACTGCAGCATGCAATTCAATGGGTCTCCTGGCTTGTTTTTGCTGAGGAGGTGTTTTCCTTGTTTTTGTGCCTGGTGTTTGTACAGGAGATGTATGGCGATGAAGCAGTTAATATCCGCACTTGGGCTTTTAGGGCTATACAATGGATTCATATTTTCAGCTTATCGGGAGTCTGAGCAGTTCGGTCTATTCAATATAGTCAAGTGCTGAACTGGATATGAGTTCTGGATGGATTTAAGTGGATTTAAAGCAGTATTCTGGCAAATGACAAGGTTTCTTATGTTATTTCAGACAATCTTACTGAAGCACCACACAGGAAGTCGGAAGGTAAATCAATATGATACCTTTAGGCGGTATTACTTTTTATTGTTGATTGCTATTTTGTTTTTGAGTATGTTTGTACCACAACACAACACCAACCAAAGTTTATTGATTTTAACTAGCAACCCTAGCTACGGATATGGCGTTTTGAATTTACTCACGCTCTGCATCGTTACTTGTGTAACATGTCTACTGTAACCCTACACCGTGGGCTCCTAGGCTAACACTCTGGTTACGGGTAACCTTTCGGGCAAGGTTAGTTGGTTAGTGGGTTCAGGAGAGAGGCGAGGCAAACAAAAGCTGAGCTTGCTACGTGACATAAAGGGCACATTTTATGTTTTTGTGAGCAATGTTACAAACATCAATCTTATATGTCCCCCCTCCCCTTGCTACTGATGAGGGAACATGAGTTATGGGCCGCTGTAAGTGTTCTTGGACGATTCAATCACTTTTTTCGTTTTGTCCTGAGGGGATTCATCACTTTAACGGGAGCGTTCTCTTGGACAGAGCGCGGGGGGGGGGGGGGGGGGGGGGGGGGGGGGGGGGGGGGGGGGGGGGGGGGGGGGGGCGGGCGGGGGGC
>JABFDZ020000038.1:226211-251527 GCA_019775955.2 Pollimyrus isidori
CCCTTTCTGCCCGTCCCTAAATTCCCACGGCAACCTGCATTGACAGACAGGACGGGACCCTGTCGGTTCGGGCCAAAAGCTCTGATGAAGCCATCTTGGTTGGATTGCTCGGCACTCGTCCAAAAGGCCTGCTGCAGCACAGCACCCCCCTGAATGGATGGAAACCCTCAGCTAACATATCACTGCTAGTCAGGCCAGAGTAGCCAATAGGGAGCTGAAGGCCCCCTTTTTCCTTTTAATGAACTTACTGTTTTATATAGGATACATTGTTATCTGAGGATTCCTACCTATGTGTGCATATATCAGTGTACACATATAATTGTGAATTAAAGTTCTGAAAAATATTTCCTTTTTTGAGGTTTCATGCTGTCCGATTTCATGTTCAGTGTGTACCAATGTATATTTTTTTTCCTCACTTATAGGACATGATTTCCTCAACATACAGAATAATCGCCATGTAACTGTGCTGCTATTGTTGCAGTTGTTTATCTTCGTAATACTTATTGAAAGTCCAAGTTGATATGTCAGTGATGTAAGTAGCCATCCCTGCAATACCCAGAAGTTAACGCATCACATATCACATGCTGATACCCTTTTGTTTTCCAAACATCCCATTCATCAGTAATGAATGTTTGCTTTTTTTCTTTTTTTTTTGCTGGAGATCAACGATAAAGAAAGAAGAGAAAGATCGAAGGACCAAAAACTGGCGGTGGGGACTCCATCTCACACTGCCCCTCACAGCTTGCTTGTCACCGTCCTGTTCTATCTGGTTTACAGGTCTTTAAATGTTGCTGAGGAGAAAACACAGCTTAATAGATGTGAATTATGACCAATTATGGCACCCATATAACTTTAAGATGTTCTCATGTATGTTTTGCACCAAAACGATTAACCTCTACATTGTGTATTCTACTTCATGCAGAGTATATTTCTTTAAAAATTATGTCTTAAAAAAATGTCCAGTTTCATGTAATTCTTGTGTTTTTTTGTATGTTATTTTCTTCTCCTGTCTCTTTAACACTGTTACTGTTAATGAGTACACCCGCTAAATCAGTTTTCTTGTGCATGTTCAGAATGACCATCTTGTCTTTGACTGTTGTGGGTGGTGTGGTGGGTCTGTGGGTTCATGTCCTACCTATGATCTGTGTGTGCATGGGCTCATTGTATTCTCCACTTGCTCCCTCTATCTCCCAAGGACAAGCCATTAGGTTAACTAAGATCTCTATATTTACCATAGTGAATGTGTGCATGCATGCGGACTGGTTCCCTGTCCAGGGTGTCCCCTGTTTTGTGCCACAGTGCTCCTAGACCCAGTCCTTGGGGACCCAGTCCTTGCTCCCTCCCAGCTCCCGGGCCAATCAGAAACACCAAATTCCTGGTACAGGTGCGCTGGGAAACAAAAATGTGGACTATCTGGGGTTCCCCGCAGACTGGGTTGGGAAACACTGTTGTACCGTGTGCTACATGGGATAAGCTGTACACTCTAACAAAAAAGTACCAATTTTGGGGGTACAATTTCTTGTCACTGAGGCTGCACCCACAAGGTTCTGCCAATTATACCCTATCACTGTAGGCAAATGTACCATTTAAGATACAGAAATGGACTCTGAGGAACATCTTTGTACCATTGGGGTACATTACCGTTGTTTGTATCATTGGGTTGTACCTTTTTTCTGACAGTGTAGGTTTAAAGTCGGCCCATAACATAGGTGATCGCCTTGGGGGCACAGAAAAGTGGAAAGATTTTAGACAAAATCTCTCATCTGGTTCTGTGTGTGATTGTGTGTGTGTGTGTGTGTGTGTGTGTGTGTGTGTGTGTGTGTGTAAGGGGTGATGGGGTCGGCGCGAAGCTCACCCAATCACCCAGGACTGGCCGTGGTTAAAAAATTGATGGATGTCAAATTTTGCCTGTATTTTTTTCTCCTCAGCTGCTTTCTTGGTTATTATTTAAGCTTGGGTAGCAAAGGCAGTGTTCGGCATTTCAGGTCCAGAAGCCACAAATCCAGATCAAGATTTTGTTCCTACCAAACAGTGATGCATAAAGAGTCACAGTCACAGAGTACTGCAGTGGTTGGTGGAAACAAACTCCTGGTCTGGATTTATAGCTACTGGACCTGAAATGCCAAACACTGTGGAACGGCAATTGAAAGAAGACCTGCCAGATTTTGATTGTGCACCAAAACCGCTCCAGTAGGCTGCCTTGTTTAGGTCACAGAGATTGCCCAGTCTGCGATTTAACAACCTGGATTAAACAGAAATGTCAGCAGCATTCCTTTCATTGTTCTTTCTGCTGTCATATATTTATGGAAATCTGCTTCTGCAGCATATTAATGGCCCATAATTTAATTCAGGGTTATGCTTGGTCCTTTGCCATAAATGTATTGAAAGAGACACTTGAGGTAGGGTAAGGAGCCTTTTACCTTGCTGTATATTTGAATGTCCAGAGCAGAAGAGTCTCCACGGCGCCCCCTTTTCCCTTTCGCTGGCACTGCAGTTTCAATGACGCCAACCAGACATTAATGTGACAGAACAAAGGGGAAGATGGCAGATTTTGAGATCTGTCTCAGCCTGGAATAAATGTGAGCGTTGGATGCTGGGTTTCTTAAGGGTGGATAACGATTATGAGATTGCATCAGATCTGTATCTGGGGCGATTGGGCAGTAAGCAAAAGGACAATTGTTATTTACCAGGTGAGAAAGGTCTTTGTGATACATACCACCATAAGCAGGATGAGCAATTCGATAAACTGCACTGTGTTTCCCTGATAAATTCACCCTCCTGCAAAATCAGCGTGACCCAGCCAGAACTTCTGCCCTAGTTCAAGTTGCATTTTTCTGTTCTTTTTGTCTTATATTTCCGCCTGAAAACAACATGAACTGTGTGCAAATTGATAATTGAAAAAGTTGAAATTTGTAAATGATTCAGTAACATTTAAACATATGAATAAAAAGTTTATTGGTCGATGGTAAGCTCTGCTGTAACATCCTCATTTGGCCAATTAAGATGGTATTAATAAAATTTAATGTCCTTCCCTGCAATGGACTTGCATTTCATCTGGGGAATTTCTGCCTTGTGCCCTGGAACATGGATGGATGGAAAAATAATATGTACAGGGATCATATTTCAATTTAATTTTATACACACACAGGTTTGTAATTATATCTTTGTGGGGAATCTCCATTCATTTCTATGGATAAAACCCTAATACCAACAATAACAACCTTAACCCCAACCAGCCCTAACCTGAACCATAAGTAACTTATCAAAATACAGGACGTTTGGCATTTTTAGTTTTTTGATTGAAAAATTGATTCCCATATCGTCAAAATAACAGATTTTTATTACATAGTGGGGAACATTTGGTCCCCACAATGTAATATAAAAATAATCCACACACACACACTGTACTGACCTTTTCTCAATCAACAATATGACCACAATGTTTTCTCACACTTGTAAACAAAATCTGGACAAATGATTCATTTTCAGTATCAATTGACCCACTAAAGCACAATATATAGATGAATTACTCTGGATTTTACTTTTCAGTTAAATGAATGATAATTTTTAAAAATTAGTGACATCCTTTGGCCCGTCATTTACAATAACAGGGCATCGTTTGATTATGGCGACCATATATACATTTCATTCACTTTTAAAACCTTGTAATATGGATGAAAGGGGGTAGTGTTTTGGATTTTTAATGAATAATAATAGAAAGAAATGACTAAAACTTCGAACAGGCCTACTGCATGTAATAATACATTTTCATGTAATAAAACAATGAACTAAAACATCCGAAGATCATGTTTAATTCTAATATTGTATTTTCTGTTTAATACCCCTACGTCCATGTTTTGTTTCACAAAATTCGCTTTCCGGCTAATTTAGCCAATTGCGCCGGTACTTTGTCGTACTTTAGCCCGAGGCCTCTGGCACCGACAACCGTGTCATTTGCTACCAACTGGGCTTTTTGATGAGCGTCTGACCCAGGCGCCTCATCCTTCACCACTGTCTCATTCCTTTTATTTACATCTGTCTTTAGCATTCTAATTACTCTCTTTATTACTTTAGCCCGAAGGAATCAGCAGAAAAAATAAGGACACTGGGTTTTAACCAATAATAAAATTATAACTTCCACCCACTGGCGCTAAACGCGTGCTTCCTAATTATAGGCTACAGATGATGATCAGTAACTTATGACCTTTTCAGTAATAAAGCGGTCTATGATGGACCATACGCTGTCTTACCTACGTTTTTCAATACTTATTTTGGCTGTTTCGGGCCTGAATACAAAAAAAAATGTTTAACGCCTTAAAAGTTTTGTAGTGAACCAATTTATAGGCGCTGCAAAAAAGGTAGGCCCATGACATTTATTTCCTTTTCAAATTTTCGCTGTCGCCACCTCAGTCTTGAACATCCCATACACCGTAGTTCACCTTGCGGAACCATAATTACCAAGGAAGCTTTAACTCGTTTAACGTTATTCTCTCTTAATCGTCCTACACAAAGCGCTAATTTTGACATCAGTGCATTTCGGAATTATGGTTGTTTTTATTACCGGGCGTCTATGATACTGCAAAACTTAAGATGGCGTAACGTTTGATTGGGTACAGGATGTATACAGATGATTTTTCTCCTTGTTACACAACGTGAAATGCAGCAGCGTCATGTTTCCACTGAAACTATTTTACATTTAGAAAAGAGGGAAAAGGCCCTTTAATGCTTGGTCCCATACTGATTTTTTTGTGTAAAATAGCATCAATAACAGGGCACACGGTCTTTAATGAGCTCTCAACTTTAAAGACTTGAAGGATATTATAACTAGCTGCTTGACAAATGGCGCTTAGAAGCACATTAAAGACGCTGCTAATGGAACGCATAATGACGGCTAATTTTCGATCAGATATAAATTAGAGCCCCCAACAGTTATTTGCCTTAAGGACTTTATGTAAATGATTCTGTTCTGTATAAACTGAAAGCTGAACAGAGCCCTGCGATGCTGGCACTCTTTGTGGGCATGATTAATAGATTCGCAGCGGAGCGGGGTTGTCAACTGCGTGAACATATATACCGAGACAGTGCCAGCACCTCCCTATTTGGCTACCTGATGCCCGGTCTTCGGTACATCTCACTCATTTGCCGTGCACCCTGTGCACCCGGATGTGTGCCAACCCAGTCCCACCGGAGGACGAGAGTGACCCGTGGCGTGAAACGTCTTTACCTTTTCAGGATCTTAGGTTTTGATCTAAAGACCGCAGTTGCGACATAAACCTGCCTTCGAGGCTTTTGTGAGATTAAACCAGCGTTAATCGCATTCATTCTTTGTGTCGTCACGCATTCGTTGGCGTTCAGAGCCCAGTAGTGAACATCGCGCTCTGAGGCTTAAAACGAGATCCCAGAATCACTTATGCTCCGTTTTAAATAGTCGACTGTCGCTCCAGTACATCTTGCTATGCCCTTAACGCCTATAATTTATTAATTTTAGAACGTGTAGGCAATTTGTTGCAAGCATGAATTCGAACTACGATTACCGTCATTAAGGATTATTAGGCTACTTAAGGCGTTCAGGTACCTGTCTTGGATGCATAAGTGCATAATATGTTTTAAATAGATTAAAATTAAACCGATAATCGAGTGCTGTCTTTAGCAGAATCGCACGGAGTGCTGTTTTATTGTGAAGCTGTCTTCATGTCAGTCCTTGTGTGAAAAGTTATTTTGGAAACCGGTCCCACATACCTATATGACGTGAAATCAAAATGAGTAAATTATGTGGAAATACCGGAAAATCACCCAGAAAATCATAAAAGACACACCTCGAGGCAAGCTGAATTTACTTACGTTTAATGGTTGCTACAAATATTTTAATCATGTGTTAACAAAATATCAAAACATTACTTCACCTGTTGGTGCAATTTTAGTAATTCGCTAGCAGTCATAACCGTCAGTAATTCTGAGAACAGTTTCATTTTGTTTGTTTCGCGTACGGCTCTGCTATTTCTTCAAAATTAATAGATTCGACCATGCCGATAAAGGTAATGAAGACGACAATGATGATGATGACGTTGATGATGAGTATACAGGTAGTATAACTAACCACTGTCATTACTGGGCATGATAAAAAAACCACCAGGCCGGCCCCAACAACTCTGGTTAGCCTTTCGACATCAGTGGCAGATCAAATCAAAGTTCCTGCCAACATCAAGCACTCACGGAAAGATCTCGCTCCCCAGTCAGCCAAGTGGGACATAACTTGTCTCGTTGATGTTAATGCTCCTAAACATCTGTCTTTCCACACTGATGCAGTAAAATGGCTCGTTTCATTATTTAGTGTACTGTGACAGAGACAGAGTCACAGATGCAAACATGTACACCACTGTTTTGCGCGTCCCTTTGTAGGCTAACCATTCCAAATTCTTAATTTAATTTTATACAACATTTATTATATATTTCCCTCGTTTAGAATAAAGACGAAGTATTTGCCACTGGCACGAAAAATTTAACGAAACTATAAACCTTTTTCCAGGCGGAAATGTTATGATAACGAAAAGACGTGACGTTATAGGCCTACGGGTGTTTGACCGCCATAATATAATGAACTGTCGCATTAATCGTTAAACTTGATTATAATAAAATAATACTTATGTGAACAATTAATATTCCTTACTACACAATGGGCTTTACGTTATGTATTGTAGGCTTTTATATTTCACGGGACTAACTAGATTGAAAGCTTCAGAATTGTAACCTTATCTAGAAATATTGCACGGGGCATATGTGTTACGTCAGTTACATTTCCGGTCCAACATGACGTTTTTGAATTAAATCTAGGCCTGTCTACGTGATTTATTTTTATTGGAATCATCATCTTTAATATTTAGCGGGGAAATCTACCGTTGCTATAAATGGTTATTTATTTTGTAATCTTGGCAAATGTAGTGTTTTTTCCCCCGAAGGGACGTGTTACATATAATAAACAGAAACGGAATAATTCAAGATTACGTAACATCAAAAGGCCTTCAGACAGTGGCAAATTTTAAACTGTGAAGTTACTTCGTTTTCAGGTTATAGCCACTTTTGTGCAAGATTGTCAATGAATATATTTTCGTTATATATTTACTATATATTTTACTGATACACGATTTCATACTCAAATTCTGCTCAAATGTTTTAATTTCACGATGTAAGACTTTTTTTAAATTGTGTGTGATTTTATTTTTAATATGGAATATATATGGTATTTTATTTTATTTCAGTGCTACTGATCCATATTCATAACAAAGCATTATCTTTATTTATATCACCTTATACATGTTAGCCCAACCTACTGCCATGGATTTGTCCTTTGGCCTGCTCAGGAGTAGTATTGTAATTTATCGCTATTGTCCGTTGGTGGTTAACCGAAGAATATCGCTTGGGTATTTTGCGTCAAAACTGCATTCCCCAATCGCTCAGTGAAGCCAAACACACTGTATATAAAATAAGGGAAATGTGTGCTCCATGGCGAGCCTGTGTGACTGAGTCAGCGATGCTTTTGGTAAACCAGCCCCAACCGGTGGACAAACGCAAGGTATAACGAATTCTCCACGCTCACAGACCCATTGGAAAAATGTAATAAATTGTTCCTGATCAACTGCCACGGGGAAATTAGTTCAGTATTAAATGTACCGTGGTACAGACCTTAAATATAGGAAATTATTCCTTCGAGGGAGCTATGCTTTGCAGTACAACCTGTTTCATAGTGTTACTAAAATATCTGAGCACAATAAAACTTATTAACTTGAAGGTTTACCTCCGCGCGCTTGAATCCTCTCGCTGCCCATGATTTTTAGGAATAATTATGTGTTGGGTCCTCCAGAGCATACAGTCGGAGATAATTCAGAGCTGCAGAATTTAAATAGACGTTATTAATAAAATGCATTTCTCGCCACAAATTTCCTCTTTGTCATTTAGGAATAGAGATCAGTTGGTAATCCAATGTCAATAAAATATATTCCCTCAATGAGCATGAAATGCCGAAATATTACCACGTGCGCGCCTCGGCGCGTGAGCGCGTGAGTGGCTGAGCGAGTACGTGCAATGTGTGATATGGCCATATCGAGAGAAAGAGCAGGACGCGCGCTGCCTTTCCCGTCTTCCGACGAATAGCAATTGCAAATTTCCACGCACGCAAAGGAGCAGAGAAAAAACTAACAAATAGCAGAAAAGAACTACACCACGTATGTTGTACTCACCGGTGCACTGTAAAGAAATACTGCCCGCCCATTTCTCTTATCGCTGCAGTCTCGGCTCAATCGATCAGTTTCTGTAAAACACTTCACATTTTTATAACAACGGGTGGTAATTAATATTGAATCGATTCTATTAAAAACATTAGAATCACCCAACTACTGGAATTCTGCTAGCCAAATTTACAAACGAAAAAATAAATAAACAAAATCAAGGGCACTGTAACAGGTAATACCGTGATGGCATTCAAAATAATAATAAAAAAAGATAAATAAAGGATTGTACTGTCTCGAATTCAATTTCTGGCCTGTGGTTCTTCTAATTTGAGAGCAGTCAGGTCTTTGAAGGCAGACGCTTGGTGTAAATGTACAGTTAAAATATTCTATTCTCTGGTCCCCAGGCGGAGCTCCGACAGTCCCAGGCTTCATTAAATTTTCATCAGCATCCCAGTGAAAGGGGAAAATGTTAAGGGAAAAGAGGAAAATAAAACAGAGGGCCTAATTATAACAAAGGGGAGTGATGCTGGCCTTCCTTTACCAACCACATGACAACGGTCTTTCTTTACAACTTAAAACGAAATCATGCAAGATGAAATATAAACCTTTCACTCTTAACAAATTCAGAGTATTATACGCCTTAGTAGCTTTTAAGTCCTTACTTTCCAAATCTCTAAAATAAAAATTAATAATATTCTTTTAAAAATATACTTTAAATATGCGTATAGGCCGATCCATGTTTGTGTTTATGCTTAAACGTAGAATTAATATTAAATAAGCTAAATTGATTTTTTTTTCCTCAGCTCCTATCAGAATTAAATAAAGAGCAGTATCGCTAGGGAACTGGCGTAATCTCGCGCAGAGTATGGATGTCAAGCGGGGAGACTCAGCGCGCAAAGTTAATTTCAATTCCCGCGGAGAATTTCACATTTCAGCTCTCCCTGACCGACAGTAATTAACAGAGATAACTAATGATTACTTACTTACTCCCCGTAATTATCTGGTTTTCATAATTCGCTGTGTAATTTAATAATTCGCTCATATTAACGCATTAAGTGAATGGCTCATTTAGGAGATGTGCAAAAATTACTACCAGTCACTGGAAGGATGATGATTGTATCTGATAAAACATTGGACTTTCGCGGCAATAAGTAATTCTGAGTAATTCTTATGTTCTTTCGCTATCTTGGTAACCTTTCGCCAAAACCAGATGTGAAAATTCTTTTGTGATATTCAAATATCCATTCACCTTTAAGTAAAAGATTTCAACTTCTTTCTGAGAAACAATGATTTAGTGAGCATACAAATTATAACTATGTTCGGTAACGTATCATATATAATCCCAACGGCCTGAATTTTCTTAAGACCTGTTATTGTGTTCTCCGGTGTCATTGTTTATCATTTTGAACATAAACGATTCATGGTCGCTATTATACTCAAATAAAAAGATTTCTGAATGTATTTATTAATATTTCCATCCGATATTTTTATTATAGGTCCCGATGTCTTTAAGAATTTTTTGTCTGGGATCTTTTTTTGACAGATTTTTAGTAGTTTTATATTTTAAGACTTAGTAAGTGAAGAGAGCGCTGGCATAAATATCAATATTGACTTTTTACGAATAGGTTGATGTGGTTTGGCAGCAGAGATAAGCAGCACATTACTGCCGAATTATAGTGTGCCTTCGCCTGTATATAAACCATTGCGTTGATAATACGCAGAAATTAACGCGGTAATAACCAGCAGTGTTTGAACAGGATGACAGAAGCGGCAAACCCAACGACCTCATGTGTGGCCGTTTTCCCTATGAATATAGCTGTCCGTGGTGCTGAACTGATGTTTAGAACGATTTTTTTTTGTGATGCGTCCTGAATCATATTTATTCCCGAAGTGGACGGTTAATGAAACAGTGCTTAAATCCACATATAAATACAGTTTTTTTTTCTGGGGGTTACTATTAACTAGCGGAAAGAAGCAGAATTCAGAACGCTTGCTCATGCTATTATTGGAATGGAATGCTGGCTGTGTATTTATATAAAGATCATCACGTTGGCAGGCGGAGGTGCTTTTGTGGGGCTCTGACATCTGGCAGCGATACGCTCCGGGGACTTATCGAGATCTCTATAGACTCTCTGATTGGACTCTAATAGAATATTAGCATTTGCTCTCAGGTAAGACACCAGAAGCTGCCAGACACTCTCACACTCTCTCTCTCCCTTTAACAAAAAAACATCAGTTTTATACGGGTCGGACGGTAAATGAACTACTCAAAATCAATGCAGATCAAACATTAGATCAAAGTCGATGATTTTATGGAAAATACATACACATTACCACAAAACATCATTAAAAACATCATATTCGCTCAGCAAGACCTTTATCCCAAGAAAAGCGCGACATAAATGATTTAACCTAAGTATTTTTCAGGGAACTGCAACCCGATTCCAATACTTCCAGTTTTTCCGTAGATTGATAACGATAATGATTTTGCAGATGCGAGTCAGCTATTGAAATACCATTTCACAATTACACCTGGAAATTAAACTCAGTGAAAACTTCATTCCAATAAAATGTTAAAATTATTTCTTTAATGAAACACATATTGCAATTCAATACTCAAATAACTCAAAATACATAAATGTACTAAATAAATGTAATTCGACAAATAACTAAAAGCATCAGACAATACAGAATGTAATCCGTCAAATTATCTCTGCTAAAACAGTAATACAGCAAAATCTGTACGCATATATTTATGTGCATCGACTGGTTCAATGAAATATTTACATAATACAAGTATACGTCCATGAAAACCGTTTTCTTTTTCCATCAAGAAAACATTACTAAACAAAGTGATTTTAACAACCAACGACGCAATGATGGTACGCGGATATTTTATACAAATAAATACCAAGAAACATACATTAAAAATAATTTAAAAAGAGTAACCTATCTAATATATATCTTAATCGTCCCATTTCATACCTTATGAGAAACGACAAAATATTTTGACACGCTTTTCGCTGTACTTTCCCTGTCGAATACACTATGTTTTGCCTGCTGTCAGAATTTGATTTTCTCAAGCAAAACTGGATAGTAGGGAATCCCAATAAATATGTAATGAAGTAAACATTACCTCACTTAATAAATAGTTTATAAGAATGAGACCCACGCAGTAGTGCAGTAGTATTGCAACCAATAAAAGTCATATTTGGCCAAATAAACCGATTATTTTCAAACATTTGATTCGTTCTTTACATATCTACACAATATGATCGAATAATGACGTAAAAATACCCCTACGCACAAACTGTATTATTTTATAGCAAATAAATTTCTAATAATATTCCAAGCATTTTTGTAAATCTTTCAGCGATTCGTTAGCCATCATCACCCCTTAGACCAAACGCTTGAAATTAATTACACCGAACTCAAAATTAAGTAGATGGCAGTTATTTTAATAATTTACAGGGTGTGTTTGGCAGAAATCTAATGATGCCGGAAGTGCATTTTCTGTTGTTGCGCTGTGGTTGTTGGCATCGTCAGTTCAAACTACACCAGATTTTAGTATAAGGGGAGAATAGATGCACTAATAATAATAATAATAATAATAATAATAACAATAATAATAATAATAATAATAATAATAATAATAATAATAATGCCTAAGTGCCCGCGAAGAATTTCAGCTGAAATTACACCACGTTCGTCAAGTTCAACAATAATATTATTATCATTTGTGTTATCACTGTATCTAGCTACTATAATATTATACCTGGAATCATCAGATTCCGTAAATCACCATTTTTACGGTTATTTAAGCGTAACAAGTTGAATTTTACTGACAAATCGGTGTAGCATAGTAAGTGGGGAAAACAAACGTTCTTACTTGTTCTGTCAAACGATCTTCTACAATGATTCCACATCCTTTCTGGGTAAAGAAGAGAAAGTTTTTTTATTCTCAGTCACTTCGAACATAATGAAAAGTTCTGTTTGTCATGAATGATTGAAAAACGATGAGCTAAGAAATATTTTACAAATCGTCTTAAGACAACATGTTTTTTCAGCTTTCATTTTCAGCTTTCATTGTTCTTTTTAACGCAAGTGCTCGGGTTAGACGCATGCAGAGTATTTCATTCGTTTTTGTTTCTGTCGCTGGTTGCAGAACCAGACCCGAACCACATTCTTTTTGAGGTCCAGCTTTTCTGCGATCGCTGCAATTTTCTCAGAGGAGGGACGGGGCTGAATGGCAAAGTAAGCTTCTAATGACCTTTTCTCGGGCGCCGCTATTGAAGTACGCTTTCTCTTCTTCTCTGCCCCGTTGAAGAGCTCGGGTTTGTTCAGTTTCTCTCGATGTGATTTCTCCGCCTCTTCCAGCCACGCTTGTAGAATCGGCTTCAAAGCGATCATATTATTGTGGGACAGCGTAAGCGACTCGAATCGGCAGATGGTGCTTTGGCTGAGAGAGCCAACACCTGGAATCTTCAGGTTGGCGAGCGCCGAACCCACATCCGCTTGGGTTACCCCGAGTTTGATACGTCTCTGCTTAAACCTTTCCGCAAACGCTTCCAAGTCTCTGGGATCGGCGTCCACGTCGCTCATGCAGCCCATGTGGGAAGGGAGCCCGTGGGCATGAGCCATGTTGATCGCTGCCTGGTGCATGTGGTTCATGCCTGCCATGTGGGCGGGATGAGCCGGTGTGGAAACAACCGATCCATCAGGCCCTGCCATTGCCCCGAGTGCCAGTCCTGGGGTGATGTGATCCAGAAGGTCTCCTTCCAAAGCCTGGTGTGGTTGATGATGGTGATGGTGGTGGTGATGGTGGTGGTGGCCGGCCAGAGCAGAAGGGTGAGAAATAGGCACGGAGGAGGAAGACGAAGACGAGGAGGTGCAAGGGAGAGTGTTCATGGTGTGGTAAGTTGCGTCCGGCTTGAAAGGACTGTGATGTGGAGGGTGATGATGACTCTTGGTCTGAGAGACTATATCCACCGCCGCGAGAGCTTCTGCGCGGGCCAACAAACTCTCATCCAGACCTCCGAATATATTGCTCTGCAATTGCAAATAGAATGCACACATTATTGTCAGCAGGGAATTCTCTCTCCACTTTTCGGATTAAAACATTTCCAGAATGTAAAAAGAGAAATCCTAAAAAAAGAACGCACAAAACAAGACACATGCAACATCCCAGGTCATAAAAATTAATACGAAAGGCAAACCCGACTGAATACATAAGTTGGTAGGAAAAAATGGAGGTGTTGGGTGATTTGCTGTGCAGACATGAAAAAAACATCAAGCAAAAAAAGTGGGCTGTCAAAATGTGCCTTTAAGCGGTGATTATGCAGAATACGTACCGGTGGGGTTGGGAGACACGCTCGACGCATCGCCTCTGAGCTGCTGCTGCTGATCGTGCTACTGTGTCTGGAAGAAGAACAGGAAGACGACGGCGCATTCGAAGTCGAAGATGAAGAAGAATGTAAACTGGAATACTTGGGTTCGGACAGGGTGGTATGTGGCATGGTGAATGCCTGCTTGCTGTTCAGAGACATCATCATCATATTTGCAGGCGATCGGGCAAAGACAAGTTCCTTTTAATAAGTTAAGGCTCCGCCTCTTCGACTGGAAGGAACGCAGTCGCTTGCCGAAGTCTCGACTAACTGTGCAATAACTATTGCCGGCGAGCAATGGTCTGTCTTGTCTGTGTTTAGCACAGCTTTAATTATCTGCAGGACTCCAAAAAGAGTCGTTGTTTTTGCCGGGGTGATGTCGCGTGCAAAGGCGGTGCAACCAAGCGGCTCTAACGCTACGGCTGTGGCATGCGACGACCCCCCCTCCAAATATGCTCACCTCCTATCTTATTTCCTTTCAGTTTTTTCCTATTTTGTTGAGCGTCTTTACTGCTTTAATTTTTTTCGCCGGCGATGTTTTTGTTAGCTCTTCATGGATGACGGCATGAAAAATAAGTGGCATGAAAAGTTTTCTTCTTTTTTCCCCCTCCTTTGTATTTCCTAAACATTGGTTTGCAAAATCCCGGTCTTTGACATTTTCTGTTTTCGGTTCAACAATTATTTTAATTAAATGATTAGGTGAGAGTATCGAGACTTCGACTTTAATGCGGCGGGGACTCGTTCTGCTTCTTCTCTGAGGCGAAGGGAAGACTGTTTCTCTCTCTCTCTCCTTTCCTCTTTCTCGCCCTCCCTCTCTCTCTTTCAGTATCTCTCTCTCTCTCTCTCTCTCTCTCTCTCTCTCTCTCTCTCTCTCTCTCTCTATCTCTCTCTCTCTCTCTCTCTCTCTCTCTCTCTCTCTCTCTCTCTCTCTCTCTCTCTCTCTCTCTCTCTCTCTCTCTTTCTCTCTCTCTCTCTCTCTCTCTCTCTCTCGACTCTACCTGAAAAACCTTTCATGATTTATTGTTCTTCATTAGCCACAAGGGCCACTGGGGACTCTGCGCATGGGCAGTCCTCGACAAGACATTCATTTCAAATGGCTAAAGCAAGTATTGTTTCTCTGCGATTAAATTATTAGGATTATATACCAAACTAAGCGCATCACATTATTATTATTATTATTATTATTATTATTATTATTATTATTATTATTATTATTATTATTATTATTATTATTACAAAAGATTTGGAGAGGCAGTTACTTAAAAAATGTACGCATAATTACCAATAGGTGTATCTAGCGATTGACCGACATAAATCAAAGTTAAAAGCCGAAGTAGAATTTCATTATGACACAAAAAGCAATTGAAAGAGGTGGAACAACAATCTTTAAGTAAATTATGTCCTTGCCAGGAATATATTATTAGACTGAAATTTCATTTAATATTGAGAAACAGCTTTTCAATAAGTAATCTGCTACGCCTTATCTTATTTTATGTGATTAATTCGTCTTGACGAATTTATTAGTTTTTATAATGAATATATAAAGAAATTTGGTTATGTCGATTTACTTACGGCTACAAATTATGAAATATATGTTACTGTAAAAAGGCTTTGCACGGGATTGTTAAATTAATGACAACGGGAAGTGGATTTTTAAAAGTCTTTGATTTGATTTCAAACCCAATAAAATGACATACTTGTCGCAGCGGGCTATTATCATATCTTGGCTCTAATTAGGGCATTTAATCAGTGATATAATTAAAAACCTTTAATCATATTGTAATTAACGTGGTTATCTAATTTTCTATAATCTGTTTGAATCTTTTGGATCAGCTAATTGATTTTAAAAACTGTTGATTAAGCGCCATTACTGACACCAGCATAAAACGATAAAACATACGTTCATGTAACACTTTTAATGTATTGATGCATGTATTTTGTATGTATCACTTAGTATATTAAAGATAACAACAAAGGTTGCATTTAGTTAAAGATGTTTCTATACCATGTCGGTGTATTGTGATAAAACCAGTAACAGTAAAACCGTATAATCGTAAAACAACGGCAGTTCCACAGGCATCATTTATGATATCTATATTTCTGTTATATTTCACAGATGAGTTTACACTGTGCCGTTAAGTCTTATAGGAATTATCGATGTTAAGACTTAGGCACGGGGTCAAACCGACCATGCCATTTTAGACACACACACACACGCGCGCACACACACACACACACATATATATATATATATGTGTGTGTGTGTGTGTTTATATATGCATACGCCAGCATAAAACTACTTTCAACCAACTACATCAGCATGTAGCCTAATACGAGACAATTATTGACTTGAAAATTGCAAATGTAAAAAACGAAGTATTCAGGAGTTATGCTGACGTCTATTTTATGAAGCTGGAAAACTCAATGTGTCTTGCAAGGGGCTGGCCATACATGATCTACTCTTACGACACACTACAGCTCTATGTCTGTTAAGAACGTGGGCTGAGACTCGGTTTTCATGCTTGAAGGCGGCAGGAACAAGACCATCAGTACACCGTTAGAACATCTAATTTCTCAATGATACGTGCCAGCGGGATGATTTACCTCTCAAGCGGAATTAACCGCTTTTTGAAGACATACAAGGGGGGCATCGGTGTCTTCTCGCATACAGACTACTCGACAGACTGATTTATGATCAAACTTTAACGAAATCATTCATATTTCAATACCCCTAAATCGGTGTATGAAAATTTCATTCACAATGAAACACGCAAAAAGTGTATCTTAAGTAAAATAAATCAATCGGCTTGCCTACCTCTCACGGAACTGGTCTTTGAAGTGCATTTTCTGCGCTACGTCAGTATCATTCAATTATATTCATCCATAGCGGACTTTGGGTAGCGCATTATCCCAAGGTAATAACTACACCGATTTTCCTGCCACATGAAATAATGGGCTATAGCATTGTATTTTTTGTAGAATGGTAATATAGCGAGAATCGTTAATTATATCTAAAGAGAAGAGATGAACGGGTGCTAAAATGCGTTTATTGCAATAATAATAGGGCCGCTACTATTTCCTATTTATTTCGGATAGCGTACTGCTTTGATTCTACAATTACGATCCGTGCCGTTATGGAAGCCCGATGTTCCACATGGCTGAGCGTGTCATTGGTCTGTTTAACCCGAATCTTCCGCACTGTTGCGCCCCATTATTCATTATCAGAAGGTTTTGCTGGTGTTACCATATACTGTAGATGCAGCGGGCAAAGCATTTAACGACAATGAAAACACGATATTGAGTGAAATTCGCATTATTTGTTTTATTTGAATGAAAGCTCTATGAGTCTTTACTTATTTTAATCAGCGTTGTTTTTTTAACTCTCTTGGAATGGTAAATGTGAAAATCTGTAGAGGCTAAATCATTATTACAGATCACTGAAAAAGTATTAAGTAGGAAGAAGCACGGAAACTTTCCAATATTCTAGAATACGTTATTCATTTCTGAAGTTGCATAGATGTGTTTTTCATGTCGCCAGATTCGAGACCTTGACAAACATTATCGTCTGTGTTTATTCATAAGAACGGGGGCCGGTCAACGTTATAGATGACATAGGCGGCCGCCTACAGGATTCCAGCTTCTGGGGGGAGGGAGGGGGCGCCAACTTGCCAGCCAATTTCGCTTTGTCCTGAACGGAGGGCGCTGGCGGTGGTCCTCGCCTAGGGCGCCACCTTGGCTAGGAGTGGTACTGCGTAAGAATTAAAGAGAAATAAGAAAAACACATTAATGTGACATCAATGCGGGCGTCCCTTCAGCACTCAACAAAATGAGGTATACGAACAATCAAAATAACCACAAAATGATGATTATGGATGTATGATAATACCCTCAGACCAAAATGCAGGCCAAATGTGACAGCCTTTCCTATTTTTTCGCCTCAGTTGTAGATATTCACTTATTTTTTAAAGTATATTAAAATTTTGTCCCCTTCTCTGTAAACATGCACCCTTTCTGTTATCTTTCTATGTGTTTTTAGCACCAGGGGCCATTCTGAAGATTCCCTGAAGAGCTTTCAGATGGTGAAAATTATTTCTAAACTCCAATTGTATTTACACCGCGCACAATAATGCAAAAAAAAAAAAAACTGAGATTAAACGCAGCTTGATTTCTTTGTGTTTGGCTTACGAAAGCTGGGAGGTGCGATGCTGAACTGCATATGTACTTTACGCCAAAAGAAGAGCATGTCTCCCCCAGGATCTCCTCCACGTTAACAATCCCAATTATGCTGCAAAGACCACCAGAGACAGTCTTTTATTCTGACACATTTCCTTTGTGCCATGAACAAGGTAACTGCCGGTAGCTTTTTTTTAAAAAAACACACACACACACACACAGAGGCAGGCACACACACACACACACACACACAGGCACACACACATTGATGTACACACACACATACCAACATCCAGACACACAAAAGATGATATGCACATGAAGGGTGTAGCATTATTGCTTCTTGTTGAAGGAATTTTTGTATTCATTCATTCATTCATTCCGTGGTTGCTTACTAGCTGATCCTGGAAGCTGTTCTAGCGCTGGCGATGACAGGAATTGCTTTTCAGATTGCTGTATCTGCAGATGTCTGTGCTTTTTTGTGCTTGTTCATACTATGTTATTCATACTGGGTGGAGTCAAACAGAAATGTAAATACCAGAACCTTCCATTCTTACCAAAAGGCCTTATATTTCCCCAAAAGTGTTATTTAGACAACACTGTCAACATAAAACAATGGAAATGACTTCAAATGGTTGAAAAAATGGCAACAAATTTGAA
Organism: Pollimyrus isidori; assembly: GCA_019775955.2. Classification (NCBI taxonomy): domain Eukaryota; kingdom Metazoa; phylum Chordata; class Actinopteri; order Osteoglossiformes; family Mormyridae; genus Pollimyrus; species Pollimyrus isidori. The sequence continues at coordinate 244,654 of JABFDZ020000038.1, forward strand.
TAGTTCCAATAATTTTACATGAAATTGTTCAATGATTAATGATTTTTTTTGTTTGTTTAAAATCACAATGACAATTTCAACAGCATTCGGTGAGATTATACTATGATTTTATTCCTAACACCCCTATTAGAGAACAAAGACATCAGCTCTGAAGCAATCGGAGCGTCATCAAGATCTGCATCTCTGGTGCGTAACTAACCACGGATGGTGGTGACAGTGGAGACATATGTAGTGATTTTTTTCCCCCATGAATGGGTAGTGAATTGACCAGCTCTCAAGACCTGGCCCAGGACAGAAGGGGTGGGGTTGACACATGCGTGTGGGATTTGTTTGAAAACCTCACCAGTCTCTAAAATGTGTCAGTTTTGGAGGCCTCACCCAGTGCTGCATGGAGTATCTTGTAAAGCAGACAGAAAGCTGAGAATCTGAGAAAAAAGCACTTTGCAAAAAAGCAGTTCCCTTTAACCGCAGACCTTGGTGTTGTCAGTCGCCTTGAATCATCAGCTGAGTCGCTGCAGAGTCTTTCGGGAGTCCGGGCCATTCACCTGCTGACATTGATGAGGAGCAAGACCCAAAGGCCCAGGCATAAAAAGATTATTGTCATATGTATGCAAATCAGCGTACAACTGAAAGAAATGTAAAATAAGAGCAGAAAATATACAATGATAGACAACTTCTTGGTCAAATATATACACTTGATGCAGCCAGTTATACAAAAAGGAAAGATATTAATGCACAAAGTATACTAGATCATACACACACAGTCCTGAACTAATTATTGTAGGGCAACTGGTATGTATTGAAATATACATGAATTCGTCAATACTGCTGACCTCCTCCTAGGTGCCTCATCAACATGCGCATAATTAACAAGCACGTCATTAGCACGTGTTTTATCCACATGCGCAGGCTGACTGATGATTACGTGGCAACTCTATGTTGTCCGGTTGCACAATATGAAACTGTGCAGACATGCTCCGACCCCCCAGCCCAATCCGTCTGCCTGCCTGAAAAAAGCCACAAAACTGGTGAGACTGATTAGAAAGGAAGAAAGAGAGGTGAGATATGAGGTCAGCAAAACAAATAATACATACCAATTTCCAGATGACAGACTACCGCTGATGTCCGTTGGGGGCGGCGGCATTAGACTCCACGAGCCTGAATAGCGCGCAGAAGCTGCGGGGCAGTGGATGATAAGGTCAATCCTTATAATGATGTCACATACCTCTAGGTCCTCAAAATCAATATAGAAGGCCCAATGCACCTGTCAGCAAGTAAAATAAGGCACCAGTGAGAAAGTCATTCGCTTAAAATTGTCTCCGCTATTGATAATATAAGAAATTCAAGCCCCTTTCGGCATTGTTAATCTTGCCCCGAATCAAAGAATACCGCCCGATCGTATAAACTCGGCCAATGCTTCAAGGCACGAGTGTCAAAATGTTAATGGTTACGCTTCTGTCGTCAGTGATCTGCATTTTAATCAACATCCAAGTAAAACAAAACCTTTCATGGAGGTCCAAATAACATACTAATGACACTGTAAATCCATTACTTCCCAGAGTTTGGGACTATATTAGGGACATAATTAGGGAGTATAAGCGTGTTGAGTATCTGCAGAGCTGATGTCAGTAAATATGCATCAGTTCCACCCAGATATGCAGAATTATCTAAACAAACAGGGAGTCGGATTAAAAACTACAATGCTTTTTCAAATTAAAACTTTTTAAAAAATGTAACACACATGTAACACAGTCCTCGGTACAAATATGAATAATACACAAATAAACTGTTTTCAGGAAAAGCGAAAAGCCAATAACTGCTCTTTGTTTGACAGCATAGTATCCTAGTTGTGAAAGTAATATTTAAAGCGGTTATGGTATGGTTGTTAAATGTGCCTGGTTGGTGATTAAAAGAGAACCTCAAGCATGGCCTGAGCAAACTGTTATAAAGGCAGGAACAGGAATTTACGCTTTCATCAGGAATGGTGGCCTCATATATATTTCTGGAGTTAAGTCACGGAGCAACACGCATAGATGCAAAAGACGTCAAGTTTAAATGGGTAACTGTGCGCATGTTCCTGAGGAAGAGTCAATGACGTTTATCAATGTGCTTTTAAAGAATAACGTTTATAGCTTCGTCGGTGTGTTAACTGGTAACCAAAGAAATAACAGGATTACGTCCCAGCAAACTTTACACTGGATGTAATAAGGCAAGATGGTCTGTAGGAGTTGCAGCAGTTTAGTAATTGCAACCTGCAATAAAATAAGCACCATCGTAATTTTCGTACATAAGCTAACGAACTTTCCTATAATAATTAAAATAATGCACCGATTCAAGTACGTAATCACAATACCAGTATGAGCTGAGCAGCTTTCATTTGTTAATTCTACACAGGTTAGATGCGGAGGGTGTCTTGGATTTTTGAACTATTGGTGAGCCCATAAAACCTAAAATATACGCGCAACACATGACTAATATGACAAAAGGCAAACGCACATTAGCTACATTACAATAAAAGATATTGACCGTAGAGTTCTCTTCATAACATCTGCGAACATTTCAATGGTCACTCGTACTTATTTTATCCCTTTTTTAGGAAAATGGAAATCACCATAGATTGAAGAGGGTGTATGCGCAAAATTAGATATTTTACGGTTATATCAGGCACGTTCTGTTTGCTGCGACGTTCTTGTAACGTAGTTTTTTCTGATTTATAGGGACAGTGGCTGACTTTTTAAATACGGTTTTATTAACGGAAACTAAAGCAAACATATATAACTGGCACAGCTTCTGGAGGAAGTTCTTGAGAAGTTTATGAGAAAGAATGGTCGCTCCAGTTGATATAAAGGTAAGTCATATTAGATAACACATAACGCTAATACATCTTTTTTCTGTAACGTACTCCACAAGATGTTTTCGAAATGTGTAACGGAAAACGAGTTATTTTATATTCCACATTTGACAAAACGCATACTTTATTCGGGAATTTTGTGAGACGAAAGCGTTTGGGCTGAACAAAATAAAATCTTATATTGTAATTTTGATAATGAACAATTTTTCGTTTCCCGCTGTGGAAACCAGCGCGTGAAAAATATCATTTTACGTTAGTGTCATAACTCAAGAAACTCGTGTACTCGTCTGGAATTAATATAGCTTTTATTATGGACAAAAAGCTACAGTGGAAGTAAATTTAGTGACTTATTTTTTTCAAAGGTTCTTTCTGACGGAAAACTCAACAAAAACAATGTGAAAACGGCTCTAGATTCAGCATTTTCCGCGCGCCACGCGTTGTCTGCAGAGGCGCGTGGGATCCTCAATGTCGCCTCGGGCGCTTCTGCTTTGCTAAAGTTTCGTGTCACTGACATAAACGTGTGCAGTAATATCAAAACATTTTTTAAATTGGTTATTCTGATAGATTTAAATCCATTTTTTTACCCTCTGGCATTTCTTTCAGGTGCTTTCACTTGCATGGCAGATAATTGTAATAAAATGTGCGTATTATAAATACTGCCATTGTCAGCATAAGAACATTAAAACGAGGCTGAACTTGATTTCAGCATCCTACCAACTGTAGGTGTCCATGTTTAGGATTGTACAGAATTACCTTTGCAAAAATACCTTGAAAAATATCAAGTTGTGTTGTAGTATTTTGCCTAAAGATCTCCTGATGAGAATAATGCAGCATTCATGTATCACGTGAATATATAGTAAATGGGGGTGATAATCGGAATCGTTTAGATGTTGACCTATACGGTCCATGAAAACAGCTTCTTTTTATAAATAAAACATTTCTGCATGGACTTTTCAGTCTTATTGTCAAAACATCAACAAGGCAGCATGTCTTAAGCTGAAAGGTTGCCTGAAACAGTAAATATCACAATTTCCCCGACATTGTTCATGTTTAAACTTCAAAATCTTTTGCAGGAAAGTTACTTACATGTGCTTCAGGCTATAAATGACCACACTTTCTGGAAAGAGTTTTGAGAAATCCATAACTCCTTATTACGAACAATTTAAAACATCTTATCGGTAGATCGGTTGTTAAAAATAAATTGCTACTGAAAATTTGAACTGTGATGCCATTCTGTCATACCAGTATTAAAATGAGGTCCATTTTACCTAACCTTTGATCTCAATTAACTTGAAATATAGAAATGTGTCACGTTCCGGGTGTGCGTGCATGGCGAACAAAACACGGAAGTCCAGAGGGATGCCGGGACGGAGGGTTTATTGGCATTACACACAACGGACACCGAAACTTCAATGCCGCCACGCTGGGACATAGGCAGACGCAGACTAAATACACTAAACAAAGCACGGGACTGGCGAGTGGCTTTCGCCTTACAGGTGATCACAATCAGGATAATACAAGAGGGAACGAGGTGGGCGTGGCGACACACAGGGCTGGAACAGGACGGACGACGCGGTACGTGACAGAAATGTTTTGGTTAGTTTGGGTCAGATGAGGTTTACCTTTGATCTCAATTAACTAAAGAACCGCATACTTTTTTTCTCTACGCTGCAAATTGTACATCTTTCTCTTAGAAACTTCCGCATCAAATTCTTTGCACACATTGCATCAATCTAACCAGTAAGTGATGGGAAATTGTGCCAGATTGCGAAAAAAAAATCTCACCAGATACTACACCAGTTAGCGGTAGCGCAACTACTGGGTTCTATCCTCTGTAGTGTAACGCCTTCTCATTAGTTTGGCTGTCCCTCATGATAATGCAAGAACTTGTCATTGGTTGTCTAATGGTTGATGCTAATTGGTGCTCCTTCCCTCTTTTCTTCTCCTCAAATGAAAAGGTTTCACCTGTTTCCTGATGGTGCATGTCACCATCTGATCCTACAAATTGAAAAGCTCCTTCCTGTCAGACTGTCATTGTGCCCTGACTGCTCCTCGTCAGCTATAATGATCACTCTTCTTCATTGAATCAGGTGCGCGTCATGCCAGACAGTGCGTAGTGCGCTGCGTCTTGCACGTGACCCCACACATCAGTCGCCGCACTGCGCAGGGATACGACACATTGTGTATACGTGAGTGCTGTGTATAGTACACAGCATACACTCAGTGGTCTGGTACACCTTACATATACCTGCTTGCTAATGCCAACACTTTGCATCCCAACACAGTGAATTATGTCATTGAACAAAGTCCTCATAGAAAGTCTTGGGACACTTTGTTGCAAATTTATTGGCTTCATAACAAAAGTCCATTGACAAGCAATGTTTAATATATCTGCACAGACATTTTCTTTTTATCTTGTGTCATAATTTTTTTTGACTCATACAGTTCTGTTCTTGCCATTTTGCTATTAATTGTAGTTGTAGCCATTGGCCCCCAGAGAGACCCTAAACACGGATGTTTGGTGTTTTATGTTACTGCAAAGGTATTACTAATTAAAAAGCACCCAATGAGGCTGCTTGTCTGTGAACTTGTAACTCAGAATAGCTCATTTAGAACTATAATTTGGGTTTCAGTTTATTACTACTCGAAATCGACGTTTTACTTAAAACTACTGGTTGTTTCTGCGGTGAGATATGTTTTTCTAAATGAATAAAGTAATGATTTTTGTTATAAAACCAATACATTTGCAATATTTTGACTAAATTAAGCAAGCATGCCAAGATTTTCTGTGAGCACTAAATATTGTCAATGTGCGATGAAAACCACTTATGTCCACTTCATACTTTTTATGATTACAATATATTGTTAATTTTAATAACATTGATAGATAGCTAACTTGTTAATTGTTAATACAAAGCAAAACAAGTTTGTATCTTTTTGACACCAACATGTTTGAATTGCCGACAACAATCTACGTAAGTCCATTTCAAATATTAAACCACTCACTGATTGAGGTGTAAACATACTTTCTGTTTATTGTGTCTCATTGCATTGTTTTGGGTTTATTTTGTTAAGTAGTTTTTGTATTTATTCAAGCTGCTGGATTTTTGGATATATGTGTTTTTCATTGGACAGCGACAATACACAGTACGAAGAAAACAGCTAACATGTCTGATTTAAACAGTTTTCAGTGTGGTGTGATTTAGTGCCATGTCGTGATTGCAGCATCCCTCGTTTGAAGAACAAAGTCAGTAAATTGGCGAAAACAACCAGTTACTCAAGTGTTTTATTTCCCTGAGACAGCCAACCACCTACCCTATATGATACAATTTATACTAGCAATGGTAATAACAAGCTTAAAATGAAACAGTTAATCGCAAACTGTCTGTTACATTAAGGCGTTTGCCTGCCCCCTTTCTAACGTTTTCACTCTTCTTGGTAGTGATGGAAGATGATTATGTGGTCAGAGACAGGAGTGTTGTTATGGGCCTTCTTTTGTTAACCTAGCAGCTCAGAAGTGATGTTAAAGGTCTGCCGTGTTGCCTCATCTCCACCGAGGTCCGTCTCATCTGAATCCCGGCAGCTGGAGCTCTGAATGTTGTGTAAGTGTATAAAGAGCCGGATTTCTGTGAGGCCTGTTAACACGTGGAGGTCATCAGTGAGTTCAAAGCTGTGATGGACTGTGGGATGCTTTGCTCCCCCCCCCCCAGCAGTCAGGCTGACCAGAGAGGTCAGTGGAGCTGATGAAGTAATAGGGCCAACAACTGCTGCAATGGTCTCCTCCAGCAGTGAAATACATAAAGAGAAATATATCTATGCATGCTTGTTGTTCTTTTTCTATATTTATTCAGCTCAACATTTTAATGGGAACATTCCAGATCAGAGGGCTAGCTTAACGGTACAGCAGCCGAACTCTCCTCACAGTTGCTATCGGTCAGCATCTTTGTCGCCCCTGCCATGGTGACGTAGGGATGGTGGGGGGGGGGGGGGGGAGATGGGGGGGGGGGAGGTGGAGGTAGGGGA
>JABFDZ020000038.1:259618-273151 GCA_019775955.2 Pollimyrus isidori
ACTATGAGGTTCATAGTCGAATCAGACGTCTACGAATCGAATCGTCGAATCCTCGACTATTAGAAGTCAGCCCTAGACATTACCATATCGGCAGGGCACAGCATCAATGACATTACCATATAGGGGGGTTCCATTTAAATGACATAACTATATAGGTGGGGCATAGCATCAATGACATCACCATATAGATGAGGCGGGATCACTGTGATATTACCATCCTGAGAAATAGGAATTGTACTTGTAGCTTGCTTAGAGATAAGGGTCCCCTGAATAAACAAATGTAAATGTTTTTCTCCTGTTTTGTTTGAGGCCTTGAGGTTTGTGAGGTGAAGCTCTTTATGAACTCAAACAAACTTTAAACTTAATATTAAAATATTGGATCATGAAAGATTACACTGTCAGGAAACTGACATGAAAACATCACGTGGGATCCTCACACTCACCTGGGTGTATTTCAAATCATTTACTCCCAGTTGAAACAATACTGTCTCTTTCCCCACCCCGCCCAGTGCTGAAACGTCCTGACAGCTTGGCGCTGCCATCCCAGGCGGATTGAAGGATGGCACGGGTAGAAAGAGCTCCTGGTGAGGCGAACGCTGCTGCTGGATCTGCCGGTCTCTTCAGGCTGCCTTTGCGTCCCCATGCCTGCCCCTCTCGTGGCCCTCCCCAATCCCAAATCCACAGCACTGCTCTGACTCGCACACTCTCCTGATACGGGTAAAATTCCACTGGGGAGATGGGTGCCTAAGTCATGGGACTGATAACGTTAATTGGAGAATCATTATGTTTGACACCTGTGTTTAGCAGACCCCCCCCCTTGTCCCCCCCCAGTGAGGTTCATTGACTGCCTAATGAATCAGTAAAGAGACCACACTGCCCCGCCTCTGAGCAGGACCCGGCAGGTCATGTGGAACAGAGGCTGCCGGGCAGAGTGGCTCGCACTCCTCTGTATATTCGGCGTAAGGTTCTGGGAAGGTGTCCACCGCCGGGCAGACTGACTGCGGAGTGTTCGCTGTCCTGTTATTCCAAACTTGAATAAACTCTAGAAAAGCCTCCATAAGCCAGCCTGCCGCTCCCCACCCCCCAATACAGGTGAGGCTGGTTTTCACAACTGGTTTGCCTCCCCTGCAAAACGTGGGGGCCATGGCGTCCAGGCGGGCGGGCTCACGTAGCCCAGGCCATTAAAGATGGAGTACACCTGCCTGGCCGGGCATCAGCTGGGGCAGCACAAGCCTGACACTTCCTCAGTAATGAGCCGGCTCCGGCCGGCTGGGTCAATAATTCATACGGAGCTGGAGTCGACACGGCACGGGTCGCTCCCACCTTGGTGGCTTCCTTGGGCAGGCCTCTGCCGCACGGCCCGGTGCCTCGCCGCCCTTCGCTCTCAATAGCCGTTGCCACGGATGCTGTGACGTGTGGCTAGCTGCCATGGCTGGCTTTATCGGCCCCTTTCAGAGTGGTGCGTTACGCGGGTGGTAGCTTGCGGGCGTCTCGCACCGCACTGGAATACGGTAAATGGAAAGCTCCTGTGTGCTGCTTAAGTAGCATCAGCAGTTCCCAGCCTGCTTCAGCGAGCACTGAATCATGGTGACAGGGGTCAGACCCCTGGGAACGATGGCCGTGTGGACCCCTCCAGCTCCTGCACTCCGCTCGAAAGGCAGGCCTCGTCACTAATGCCCCGTAAAGGCTCCCGAACGCCGCCGTCTGTCAGGAAACAAATTAGGGCGTGCTGGCGGAGAACGGGAGGGGCACAGGGGTCAACGTTTATAAAGCTCAGAGTGCCCCTCCCTTCATATTTATCGCAAAGCTGCACTGATGCCTGGGGTGGGACAGCAAGGCATGACGGCTGGTTTCTGCCACGCTAAGGGTCAGAGTTCATTTTAGCTGCCTTGGACATAGTCACATGGATCTTCAAAACCTGGCATGTGACCAACTGCTGATGATGTCTTCTACATGTTAAGTATATATGTATATATGTGCGTTATGTATATATCTAAATATATACACACAGATAAACAGACAGCGACCACTAACACTGCACATCTTCACACCTGCCTCCATCAAAATGAACCAATTAGAATATATGTACGTATGATAGTGCTTGTGTGTGTTTGATAAGATATACTTTATTGATCCCAAGGAGAAGCGTGTTTGCATACAGCAGCAGAAAGTTAAAGTGCACAGATACAGACAAAGTGTATAGAAACAGACAGTGCAAACAACATTGTGCAAAGACATAAATGGAGAGGTATGTGTTTTTTATATGATGTGTATGTTTGAGGTTACTGAAATAATGTTGCCTTGTACATGGGGGGGTGGGTGTAAATTTATAGGTATATGGGGGCAATAACAGTTCCATTATAGACAATTAATGTAACAATGTCAGCGATCATGTCTCTGGTCACATTATGGATGGAGTCTGGACTCCAGCCTCTCGCCTTGGTGAGCATGGTGTTGGGCCGCAGCACAGGCCTCTGCATGAAGGTGATGCGGCACTGGTCATGTAGAGACTCGGGGTCGTTCTGGGACACCGGACATCTTTCACTGTCCCGTCTCCTACATGCGTCACCCGTAAGAATTGTCCCTTCCTCCCTCCTGACCGGCGTTATTAAATGAAACCGATTTACCGGAAATGGGGCCGCCATAAATACCTCTCGCTGATAGCTGGTGGTGCGGGAGGGGGGTGTCCCATGCACAGGGCACAGGACGGGCAACAGCAGGACCATAAATAAGCATGCGATAATGACCATAATCAGGGGCAGTATGTAAAAATACAGCTTGCATGAAAGATCCCCCTCATGAGCTGCCATTGTACACGCGATATATGTTCAAATAAATGTTTAGCAATAACCGTGCTGGAGATGAATGTACCCCTTTACCTCATCATGGAGGGGGCCGGGGGGTGAAAAGTCAGCAGCTAGACCTGGTACAGATATTGTCCTGCTGTAGCTATTGTCCACCCCATCCGTCACTGTCGGCCAGTTTGCCTCTCATTAAAGACCCCCCTCTCGCAGAACCACTTAATTTCCTTAAGAGGACCAGACACCTGATTCAATTTTGCACCCATTACACGGAATCCAGATTTGTTTTTTCCACCCTGGCAGTATTGAGACGAACGATCATGCAAGGTTAAGCAAAAGAAGATTCCTTAAAATTAAATGTTGTCGACACAGTTTCTGTGGCCTCTATGGCCCGGTCTTAGACGTCCCGTAGTTCTCCGATCTCATTTTCTATCCCTCTGCACACATTGGTGAACTGCCCTGATAATCTGTTTACTGTCCCTGGCTGGATCTGGCTCGTAAAGTGTCTGGTGCAATGTGAGAGCGAATTTATTTCCCATTCCTGCTTGCAATTCCTCAGCCGTTGTGCCCTTCGCACTTGTATGGGGTTTGTCTAAGTAGCTTGTGCTCATGGATTACATAGGCATAAAGTTCTTTCTGCGAGGCCTGTCCTAGGTTGAGCATCTCTGGCATTTGTGTGAGGCTCGTTAAAGAAGTTCATAAGGTTTCCCTCCTCTGGGTCACTATACTTATGAGAGACCTGTCAGTGTGACCTCCTGCCTACTCCGACTGGGCTGAGTCAGACCCAGGAGAGAGAAGTCTCTCTCTTTTTGTCTTTATTTATCTGCCAGAGCTTTCATCTGCAGAGTGTATGTGTGTTTGATCTCATACTCTCCCAAGTGACATGAAAATGGCATGCATACATTTTTTTTTTGTTTAATTTATTTCCTGTCGTGTACAGCACGTCAGTTGCCGGGGAACTCGCCGTCGTCGAGCAGGGGAGAGATGTAGCTTCCGGAAGCCAGGAGCTCCGAGACCGGACGTGGAGAAGCCGGGTCCTCCAGGACGACTTCCCAGAGGCTCCTGAGTGCTCCACTCGACTCAGCCACCAGAAGAGGGCTTGTCACCTGCTCTGACTGCCGGCTGGCTGGATTTGCATCGGCACACTTCTGACGGGTTGCTCACAAGAAGGCCTGCCTCTCTGCTCCTCCAAGGATCAAACGCTGTAGGACACACACAGGGCTTCTTCAAGAGCACCAAGTGGTGGCCCTTAGGGTGGGGAACCAGCAGATGCTCAAACTGAAGAATTATATCAAGGGCGGAGAACCGTTCTCTCCTGCTTTCTGTGGCGGTGCTGTCAGGTATCTGAAAGAAAGTGCGGGGATCCAAGTAAATATATCTTTTTTTTGTCTCTGAATGTTACAAAGCAAACATGATTTTTTCTATGACTATAGTAAGCCTATGGAATGTCTGCTGCCTCTGGCAATTTTACTATTTTATTGTGTTTTGGGCCAATTTGGCAGGAGAGTGTGGATGAAAATGCAGTAAGGATACCCAGGGTATCCTAAGGTGTTCTGGCTGGGTTTCACTTGGGTTCGAGGTTGATGCAGCGCTGGGTCTGATTGGTTGGGCCCCTAGCGTTCCGTCAGCGTGGCACAGAGACCGCAGGTGCTCTCTTGAGGGCACAGGGTGGAGCTCCTTGCCTTCAGGCTGCCGCCACTCTGTTGCCTTGGCGACACCTTCCCGTTCCCCCTGTCTTGCAGCCGTAACGCGTTGCGTTCTCTCTCTTTAACGGAACACAAAAGGCATTCAACCAACCATTAAAAGGCATTAAATGTGTCGTTTTCCAGGAGAATATGGCTTCTGATTTGCTCCTTTTGCATTTTTATTACGATACTATGAAGCACAGCCCAGGCCTTAATTAATCATCAGTCTGTATGTGGGGACGAGCGCCATTATGTGTCGTTGTGTTTGTTATTGTAATTATTTTTTCATTATGCCGAGGCGTGTTGTTTTGAAGGGCGGACACAGATATTGTTCATGCCTTGGATTATGTATGCGATAAGCATACATAACCTGATCAGATTAGTTCTCTCTCAGGCTTCTCGTCATCAGTCGCAACATAGAATGCCGATGTCGCAGGGATGAGGAACCAGACGTTGAAAGGTGACGTTGGAGGGTGTCAATGCTGGTTAGCTACCAGCGGATGGGTAAGCGAGCAGGTGTGGCTCCATGTATGTGTAGCTAAATGCTAAGGTAAGACTGCTCTGTATGTGTCGGGGGGGGGTGAAGGGCTTCCTGCTATGCAAGGCTGTGAAATGCGTAACTGCATTTGATCTCTTGATCAAATAATCAAAAGGGGTTTATGTGCTCATGTAGTGGGGGCTGGCCCAGAGAAGTAGGCGAGATGGTCTCTACACATGTAATTCTTGTCATTAAATTCAAGCAATCTTTTTTTTTTATTATTAATGAATATTTCAGTAGTTATTGCAAGGGGGCTTCTCATTTGATTCCTCTCTCTTTCCTCACTGGTGAATTATTATTCCTGGAATCTCTTAATTAATAGCATTGTGCGGTTGGACGAGAAGCCGCGCATGTGGGCCGGGCCCAGCGGTCTGAACGGGGCTGCGAGGCTTCCTGCCGAGGACACCAGCCCAGCGGGGCGCCGTTAATTCAAAGTAAGTAAACAAATGGGTCCCCCTGATGCCATCGCTGCTCCTGCCCGCTCCCAGTGAGCCCACTTCCTGGCTTTGTGTGTCTGGTGTGGGGTGGGGGGGGAGTGTTAGCGGCAGGCTTCCCAGTGCTGTGGCCTGTCTGCCAAGAGAGGAATCCTGGAAATATTTGGGAATTTCAGCTGCCAAAGGTGGCAGCATTCTTACCTGAGCCATCCCTGTCTGCCATATGCTGGGTCCCGCTTGGTTCACAGGGAAGCTCCAGGGTGTGTGTGTGTGTGTGTGTGTGTGTGTGTGTGTGTACCCACGTCCTGGTCCAGCGCCATTACTTATTGATAAGGCTTGGAAAAACGTGGAATCTAATGAAATTATCAACGTTGCTGAATTAATTATGAACATGAATAAGAGAGGCTGACCCTGTGGAGCCGGGGACCTCATTAGCCATTCAGTCTCATCGCATCCTCCTTTGGAGCGCAGCACCAGGCACCGGGTCTCGTTCCGCCGCCACTGCAGCCGGCCAGCGCCTCACCTGTGCCGGCGCTCCCGGCTCAGAGCGGCCCGTAGTTTCTCTATCCTCTGCCGCGCTGCCTCGACCCTTTGTGCGTGTGTGTGTGTGTGTGTGTGTGCGCGCGCATGCACGCTCCCTCCAACAGCACAGCAGGAAAACAGAACCAACTTTCTTCTGGACGCTGCTCTGGATCCACAGTGAAAGATCGTGCCTCCTCGCCCCCCGTGTGCTCCCACCTATCAGCATGGCGTGTCGCCACACTCTCGTCCGGTAAGCAGAAACCATAATTGTCCACGCCGTCTCGCTGCCCGGGGTCCCCCCCCCCAAACACTGTCGTGGATTTCACGTGTGGGTTTCCATGAAGAGCGCCCGAACTAACAAACAGTTATGGGTATATGGGTCCCGCTGTACAGTTTAGAGGCGCCTGCTTGCCCATCCCGCCACGATGACTTCCATACCGCACAGCGCCGCGGTCTCACAGGCGACGCTGACACCCATCCTCCCCCAGCACTGGCCGAATCTGCCTTCATGCATTTCCTGGTGAGTACCATTGCCGTGTGTCACAGGCCGTGTTAAGTTATTTATGTATGACGGGTCAGAAGCCGTCTGATCACTATACCTCCTTGGCTTCTGCAGTCCTGAAACGCCAGAGTGCTTGCATGAACCAGGTGTGCTCTCGCCGTGTTGAAGTCTTTCTACGTGGTTTAGCTTGTAATTTAGAATGTGGTGGCACTTTATTAATAGTATTAGTTTTTCCACATACTTCATTAGATATCGCCTGAAAGCTAAAGGAAAAAGGGAATTTCCGCCCTCAGTGGCTGCATTCTCTGAATTGACCAAATTGATCGGTTTACAAATTACGGTAATCCTAAAAGAGGCTCGGTCGACATATTGATTACTTCTATGAGGATCATCAAATAGCCATTACTTTGACTGAAGAGGGGGCTGGTCTACTGAGAGGGGCTGACTGATGGTGCTGGGGGAGCAGATATTTGTCGCCGCATTCCCGTTGCCCTGGCAGCAATTAAAGATCTGACCTGCCATTATGTCGCATTTCAGCCGGGTTGCAGGTCGTTTTGTGGCTAATATGTGTCTCCGCTGAGAGAACGTCAAAACAGGGCAGCTCAGCAACACCCCCGGAAGCAGCAATTTATCTAGTGACATCTTAGTTACCCGGTCAGGACGGACACATATTTCCCGTTTTTACAGTATGACTTTTTCAAATGGTAACTAGCTGGAAAGGAGCACAGCTAATTAAAGTCTTCTTGGGCTTCTCCTCTTGTTTACGCACTTTTAAGATGCTTACAAAGGGAGACGGTACCATCAAGCCTCAGACATGACGAGTGTCAGAAGTTCAAGGTTTTCAATTACACAGCTTAAATGTTCATGTGCGTGTCCCATGGCTGATTTAATATTCGACATTTTAAGGTCTAATTGTTAAAGAAAGCTGTGTTTTATGTAGCTGCAATGGTAATAGCTAATGATAGATGCATAAAATTAACATAAATTTCAGACCAAGGGAGCATGTATCTGATCATTGTGCCACTGAGAATTGCTCTAAGTTAGGAAGTTAATTTTATTAGCTACACCCCTCATTTAGACATGCCGCTTTACAATAATTGGAAAACAGAATACAAGATTAGGATTAGCTAGGCGATGGGCGCCAATGAGGAATGATGTGATGGAAGTACTGGGGTCCACATGCACATGTCCGGTTGGGCCGTCTGTGACCGCCCTGGGGAGCACAGTGTAAACAAAAGGGTGTGGTGCTGATCTATCTGTTTGATCCAGATCCCTTGATCAGGTCAGGTCTCCGGTTCCATTGGGAGCCCCGTGACCACCATCCCAATGACAGGCGCTTGAACCCTTGGCGTCATCGGGAAAAGCACGCATGTCACACGCTTGGATAGCCACGGCTGACGACATCACGGTGCAACAGTTCTGTCTAAGCACGCAAAACAAAAAAAATGTACAGCTTTTAGAGCCCTCTGTTCCTAGTTTTCAGGTTCCTCACCCTCCGTCACCAAGGAAGGGGTAGGGAGAACCTGCCTGAATATAGGGCTAGACGTCAGTGACATGTGTGCGAGGCTTTTGTCCCATCTCCCGGGTCGCCCCCGTCACTCCCATGGCACTTAAGATACATCCATGCACAAACCGGCGGCATTAACCGGCTTGGAGTTCTTTAGACACATTCAGTGATTTTTGGCCCTTTCAACATTCTACAAATGATCTTTGGCTTAATGAGAAGTGTTTGGTTGCATTAAATGATCCTCAGCTCATCTTTAGTCACTATCAGTGATCTTTGGCCCATTGAAAATCTTTGTTCAATTTCGGTGATCTTTGTCCCATTCAATGATCTTTGGTTACGTTGATGTTCTTCGGCCTGGTCGACAACCTTTGGTTGTGTTAGGTGGTCTTTGGACGAGTTGCCAATCATTGGCTGTGTTTGGTGGTCTTTAGTCAGTTAATTGATATTTAGTCGTGCTCGGTGGTCTTTGGTTCCATTAACGATTAATGGTGTTTGGAGTCTTAGGGCTATTTGATAAGTTTTGGTCATATTCTGTAGTCTTTTACCCGTTGATGATCTTCAGTTATGCTCAGTTGTCTTTGCTCACTCTTAGTGATCCTTGGTCACGTCGTGTCAGCTTTTTCCTTTCAAGCAAAATGTCACCATAAAAAGGTGACACCTAAAATCTGGGGTGCGCCTGCATAACACACAGCAAGTTTCATCCCTCTGTCTTTGAGTCCCCATCCTCTGTGAAAATTAATATCTCTGCTTCTTGCAAGTGACAAGCTCCAACAGGAAGCCATTATATCCTCATCAGTTTGTACAAAAGCAAGGCAAAGGAACACAAACGGGGTCACCTGAGCAGTCTGTATCTACAATTCAAATCGAGGGTCCGGTCTCGGAGCTGGTCCCCTTGGCGCCGCCATAACTGCATTAGCGGGGGTGGCCCCTTTTCTCTCACATTTGTCACAGGAATTTAATTACTCGAATGACCACAAAACTAACAAATTTAATTCCGCATGTGCGGACTGACTTGGAGTGACAGTATTCTTTATGCATCCCCCATCCCCCTCCTTTGCGCTTCATAAAATGCAGATAAAAATCTGCAGAGGAGACGGCTTCCCCTTCGCCTCGCTCATTATTCCTGCGCCGGCGTCTGCCGCTGCTGCCTTGCGCTTGTTGTCGAGCCGGATTTGATGGAGCTGCGTTTAAAGCCGGTGCTGGTGTCAGCAGACGTTAGCGCTGTTAGCGCCGGGCGTGAGTCGCATTCCGCTCCGTCCCCACAGCGGCACGATTCTCACTGGCACTACGCAGGCCCCTTTTGATGTCTGAAGTCTCCTTCCGTCGCCGCTTTCTGTTGTCCTGATCTCAGGGACTCGGTATCCTCAGTTAATCACCTTCTCAGGGGCTGTTGCTTCATATAGCGGCAGGGCCTAGTTCAGCTCACGTGAGTCTGGGGTAGCAGAGTGAGTTGCGGCAGTGGCCTTCCTGTGCAGAGGCGCTCTTCGCCCCCATGTCAGTCAGTAATACGTATCCCTACGCCGCCAGCCACAATGTGCATGGCCTGTTCTCCATCCTGGGACTTTGATTTTATCCAGCTGCCTTTTGTAGATTGGACCTCACTTTCAAAGGAGAATGCAGAATCCAGTATAAAACCTCATTACAAAGCTTCACCTCACCTTAAAGTTTGAGGATATGATGCGTGGGGATATTACCTGCGGTCTGTTTTCAAATTTAATCTGGATGGAGATAAAATGAAGATATAGAGTAACGTAGTCAGGAAAGGAAGGGTCATTATATCGAAGCTTCTGTGAAACAGGTATGTGAGTAGTTTGCATTCTGCTGGACCCAGAGGTCAAAGGTCAAATAAACGAGAAAGCTGACATGGGGTGCTGGTGTTGTTGAGGTTGTTAGTCATAGATTGATATTCAGCCTCAGAAATATTCCGGTATTACATAATTTAAGCGTGTTTACACATTACAGAAGCCATTACAGAAGCCATTGAAATGCTAACGATTATTTTTTCCCTCCACACTTCGATTGAATAAATTAATGGTTGTTCAGTTCAACCAAAGTAATGCATTATGCATATTGAAAGCATTTTTGTTGTTGTTTTTGTTAAGTATTTGTTTAGCACGCAGAATCAAAGGGTCCGTTTGTCTCGTTGGTTTCGAAGGAACCTTGAAATGCCCTCACTTTCGTTTAGGGGTAATACCGTGGCAATCACCATTTGTGTGGCAAAGAATTATTCAACCCAAGCAGAAGCATGAAACAAGGCCACAACCGGTGATAGGGGGTGAGCTTTTTTAAGAGTAATATCATTAGCCTGTGGGTGAAGGCCGGTAACCTGAGTCTGCATGCATGCTGGGGAGCCCTTGCCTCCCTGTCTCCCTGACAAATGTTTATCTAATGGGGCCGACCACAGGTTAAATCCAGGGCTCATTAAAAGCCAAGCACCAATTACAGGTGATAAGAGGGTACAAACAATAGCTTTTCAGACCGCCCTGAGGGTCCCCCCACCCCCCCAAACACGCGCTCTCTGTGCCGAGTCCTCTGTTATTTTCCGTGAGGCATTTTCCTCTTTCAGAAAAGAGCCTTGTAAAGAGAGAGATATTTATTTAAGTAGGCTTGCCGAGGTTTTTTGGGTTTTCGTAAAATGTCTAGAAAAAATAGGCAATTATTGCCAGAATGCGGGCGTGGGCCGGTTTCTTTGGAATGTCAATCGGCAAAAGTAAGAAACCAGAAAGCAGGTGAATTTGAAGTTGAAGTTGAAGAACCACGGCTGAAAATCATATCGACACCTGATATTAACTTGGAGAAAATGGGGGGGGCTTTTGACAAGGACCCGACATCTGTAGATGCAGAGAAGTGAGACGGGAACAAAGTGGGGTGTGAAAAGGAGGGAGGGGCGGTGGCAGACAGGGTCAGAGTGCAGTGCTGTTTTGCAGCAGTGCAGTGACAGGCTAGCGTGCCAGGTCAGAGTGCAGTGCTGTTTTGCAGCAGTGCAGTGACAGGCTAGCGTGCCAGGTCAGAGTGCAGTGCTGTTTTGCAGCAGTGCAGTGACAGGCTAGCGTGCCAGGTCAGAGTGCAGTGTTGTTTTACAGCAGTGCAGTGACAGGCTAGCGTGCCAGGTCAGAGTGCAGTGCTGTTTTACAGCAGTGCAGTGACAGGCTAGCGTGCCCTGTGATGTTTTTTTCAGCCGCTATGTGTGTATATCAGTGCGAGTGTATGTGTGTGTTTTTCCCCCTCGCTCTGCTTTTTGATGTTCCTCTGATTTGTAACTTTTCATGTGCTGCCAGCCGGCCGTCATCCGCAAAGAACTGCTTCCTTTCCGGGGTGACTCGCGTATATAAATATTTTCACTTGATGAATAAGATGCAGCCGGTGGGGGGGGCGGCACCGGAGCTCGCCAGGCTTTGATACGCTTCTCGCGGGCCCGCGGTGGTGCCACTGTGCCGCGCCTCGGACTCGCCGCGCCTCGGACCTGCTGCGCAGGAGCGCCGCTCCCCGGACCGCCGGGAAGGCAGTGAAAGCCAGTGCACTTAAATATTGCATTCCCGTTAACTCTGTGTACAGAGGTTAGCCGCAGCGTGCCGTTATTTATTTAGGCGGTGTGTTTTTCAGTTAAGAAACGCACAAATTATTGATCAAACTTCTTTCTCTAAATGTATTTTTTAAATAATTTCCCGCACATGCTCAAGCCAAATGTGTGGATGATCTACTATATGTGGGTGAACAAAAAGAAAATCTACTCCTCCATATATCCATCCATCCATCTTTCCATCCTTGAAATCCTCCCAGGACTGGGTCGAGAAGGATTTGGAGTTTGTCCCAGAAAACACAGGCCTCAAGGCAAGGGACACCTTGGCCAGGGTGTCGATCAATAACAGGGCACAAATATTGATGCGTTAAGCCAATATATATCCATCCATCTTCTAACTGCTTATGTTTGTCAGGGCCATCACCGGCAGCCTAGTGGCCATTCTGGGAAATGCAGGGGACATGGAAAATAAACCTGGACAAGATAGCAGTCAATAAATGGGGACAAATATCTACCCATCCATTCATTTTCCATACCCGCTTGTGCTATACAGGGTCCTGGGGGTCCGGAGCCTTCCACAAAAGCTACAGGCACGAGGTAGGGAATAACCCGAGAATGGGGCATCATCCATCCATCCCATCCATTTTCCAAACCGCTTATCCTTACAGGGTCGCGGGGGGTCCGGAGCCTTCCACAAAAGCTACAGACACAAGGTAGGGAATAACCCGAGAATGGGGCATCAACCCATCAATAAACCTACACACATACACATACACATGCAGACAATTTAGCAACTCCAATTCACCTTAGCATGATTTTGGACTGTGGGGTGAAACCAAACCTGGAGGAAACCAGGGTAGAAACGTTGCTGCATTAATGTCAATATCCATCCATCCATCCGTCCATCCATCTTCTGACTGCTTATTCTGATCAGCCTTGTAGAGGGTTCTGGTGTATATTTTAGAAAACACAGCACAAGATGAGTGCTCTGTGTACTGGATGCCAGTCAGTAACTGGGTACAAACATTGATCTGTTAAATCAAATATATATGATAACGCAATGCGTGAAACTTTATGCTTATTTAATTTCAATATACATGAAATTATTCACCATTTAACTGCCTGATTTCACAGAGCCTGTTAATACGATCCGTGCTTGGAATAAAACCCTCAGAAATCTGCGCTGTATTGGCTGAAATTCTACTTTGCCGAGGAGGAATATTAGGAACAGATCCGATGCTATTCTAAAGCAATCCCCAAACCCTAGACTCACTGTTTATCCTGCTGAACAGGAAAAGCTGGTAAGCTGTTCCTTGAACAACATAACCCCAGGTCTGGATTTTAAATATAGCCAAGTCTTAGGCTTTTTAATTGCTTGATATATAATGTATATGCATTCAGATGGTGGCTTATTGCTTATTCAGGAATTTTTTGTGGGGGGGTGGTAGAATTGGAAAGTATGAAATAGTAGGTATGAGCTGCACTTGTTTATTTACCCGCTTGTTTTGTTTTTGACCGCTCCTTTTCTGATGACTCTCCTGAAAGGAAAAGGGAATGACGTTGCCGGGTTAATGGGGCGGGGGGGCTCCTGGCTTTTTCCGCAGATAACGATCCCTCGCAACAATGTTTTTTTTTGGTAAAGATGAAAGGTCGTTCTGGCGTTGCACCGTACCGCACATCTGACTGAAGCAGGTGTTAGAAATGCAGATGAACAGGCCAGACTAAAGACAATACAAATTCGGAGTGAAAACGGTACTGGCACGCCGCCTCTGTTCTTAACGCGGGAAGCCCAGGGAGTGTTAATAATTGACGCGGTGGTGCGTGTGCGCCTGCGCGGGGCCGCTAGTTAGAGGAGAGGTGTCGGCCGCTCTTAAACAGCGAGCCGTGCTTTGTTGTGTACACGTCTGCCGCCGCTGCCTCGCCTCACACACCCGTTCCTGCTGCCGGTTTAATGATCGGCTCAGAACGGGTTTCGCTGGCCGAAGTGCAGCTTCATTTTTTTTTTGGGGGGGGGGGGTTGGAGG
>JABFDZ020000038.1:281286-301284 GCA_019775955.2 Pollimyrus isidori
ATAGATAGATAGATAGATAGATAGATAGATAAACAGAGATAGATAGATAGATAGATAGATAGATAGATAGATAGATAAACAGAGATAGATAGATAGATAGATAGATAGATAGATAGATAGATAGATAAACAGAGATAGATAGATAGATAGATAGATAAACAGAGATAGATAGATAGATAGATAGATAGATAGATAGATAGATAGATAGATAGATAGATAGATAGATAGATAGATGCATGAAAAAGGTTTAATGGCCAAATGTCAGGGCCACACCTGGCATCCTCCGGTGATTCTGCGAAGACCTGGTAGGTCCTTTCCTCAGTGACGATGTTCAATGCGTTCTCCTTCTCGTGATTGTCCACTATTTCTCTGTGTACAAGAAACACAAACAGGATTCATTAACTCTGTGCTCCACCCCGGAATTGCTTTTCTAAAAGTCCTTCACCTGAAAGACGTACAAGTACTGATTTTCTTTCAGTTTAATTTTTATATAGCCCTTTATATGTATGCATTACTTGATCCACTAAATATGGCACGCGATACAACTTCAATACTGCATGAACCTTCATTACTAAGGAGATACAGCGGAAAAGAAAGGCTGCACAAGATAACCTGAAAGAAAGCTGCACATGCTGGGCACTGGTGCCATCCAGACAGTAGGTGGCGCTCTTACTTGGCTGTCCGGATGTCGATGGTTCCCTTCAGCTTCTCCTCACTGTCATTCTCAAAGTACATGAGCTTCGAGTCCCGCAGGACAAACCAGCGCATCTTCCAGTTCCTCCGGGAGAGAGTGGACAGGCCACCGCCCTTCTTGTACAGCCATCCAGACTTGAGGGACTCCTGCTTGGCCCTGAACCACATGAAGGTCTCGTCCTTCAGGACGCACCAGCGTCGGCGCCATGGGTTCATCAGCCCTCCTGGGAAAGTGGAACCCGTTCCTCAGACTCGCCGTTCAGCACAGCGAATGGTCACATCTGAACTTAATGAGCTGTTCGTCGTCACATTCAGTAATTGTCCCGTTTTTCTCTGTGATAACACAGGCGAATGCTACTGTATGCTGACTTCATGATCTCCTACGATTCCTTTACGCTCTTAATGTCAGTCTTTGTCTTCTCGCTTTCAATAACTACCATCTTACTTTCTTTAGACTAGTAGCTCTTGCTCCAATACCGCACATCAAAAGGCACACGCACATGAACACGTACACGCACACGCACATACACACACACGCACATACACACACGCACATACACACACACACACATACGCACATACACACACACATACACACACGCACATACATACACCCTCTGCTCTTGGGTGGGAGCTGGAACGAGCCTAAATCACTTTGTGGAAGCCTGGCATGGATGCTAAAGGCTGGTTCACTTCCTGTTCACATTGCCCTCTTCTTTTTTATTTTCCCTTTAGGCCCCCCCACCCTCCTTCCCATGAGCTTAGCTTCTCTGTGGAGGGGCGGAGCCATGGGGGAATAAGATCTCACACTTTCCACAAATCAAAAGGTGTGATCAGACAGGGAAGGCAGGGAAGGGAGAAGTGGGTAACAGACGAGGATATTTTACACATGTATTTCTGAACCTGCTGCCAGATAATAGCGGTTATGAGACCAGCCTGTAGAGGGAGCAGCCTGGGCCTGACGGATAGCCATGCTGATATATCGATCTTTAACAACTTCCGGACTGAAACACTAGCATTTACCGTCATTATCGGATATGACCGCGCTAATTGTGCAGGTGATTGCTGAACGCTGACCTGGCAGGGCGCCGCTTTTGTCTAGAGCCTCGGGAATTTACACCGGACCCTACAACAAAATGTCCAATCCCATTGCGGCTCCTGCTGTTGTACCCTTGATAGGCACTTGGGTGGAATCGCTTGTAAACCTCCTGCCGCGTGGGCACAGTTGGGCCACGCCAGACGGCAAACCCCGGCGACATCACCCTGTGATGGGCACAGCGGAGTCCCTCTTAAAGGTCCAAAATGAGAAGAATGTGCAGAAAAACCCAAATAATAGGGAAACAGGAAGGAGAGGCAGACACGGTGTTTATCGAGGGGCGGAGGGCCGTCCGCTTAATGCGCTGGAGGTGAAGAAACGCATGCGGCAGCACGGTTCAGGGCGCATCTCTTGCCATTAGATGTTCTCTTTGGGCTGTCAGCAGACGGCGCGTTTGCCTGCCAAGCGGCTTGCGCCTGAGCGGCCCCCACAGCCAGCCTCGCAGCCCCGCTTTGACTAAAAGTGTTGATTTCACTTCTCTTGGCCTCATTCGCATGTGGTGCTAAAACTCTGCTTGCAGGCTGCCTCTCACAGCACGTGCCTGCATGTGTGTGCAGCCGCGTGCATCTCTGTGTGTGTACTGTATGTGGAGGGGGTGTGTACGGGCGCGTGCACGGGGGCCTCTGCTGACTCCGGGTCTCCATCGGCGACAGGAAGGCGGCACCTACACATAGTGACTGGAGGGGAGTGATGGGTGGGGGTGTTAATCACCCTGTACCCCCATATACAGACCACGCGCTCATTGTATCTGCAGGCTCATTATGAGGTGTTTACCCCCACACACATATCGCTGGCTGCCTGCAGTGAGGTCAACGTGCTCGAGTGGAATTTAAAAAGGCCCCCCTGGTTGAGCGTAATGGTTTCTGACTGACATGTGTTGTGTGCTCTACAGCGGCGATTGAATGAAAGCTTGTTTGTTAAATCACTGCCGGACCCCCGCCCCGGTTTAGCTGCGCATTAGCACACGTGGTCACTGCAGGCCTGGCCGTGAAGAGGGTTCTTTATGATAGGGAGGGTAACAGAGGGGCTTTTTACAGGGTGGGTCCTTCACTGGAGCTTCTCAGACCCCCCCCTCCACACACACACATACAAGCAGACTGCTTTTTGCAGCTCAGAGACGTGGCTGAAAGAGGTCAGCAGCTGAGGTCAATGTCACAGCCGACAGAGTGTGGGGGTGGGATTCTGCTGCTTCTCTGTGGCACCTCCCCAGAAGCATGGACCTTTGTGCTGCCCCAACCTCCCCGCCCCCCCCTTGAACGCCACCCATGCGGTAAGCGACCCAAACAGGTACAGGGTGTCTCCACCTTGAGACACCTGGGAAGGCCCTACAACCAATCCCCAGAAACCCAGCTGAATGGCCCCGCCCCCTGTGACTAACTGATTCAAGACATATCATTGGCTAATGATCACGTTGGCTCTTCTGTGTGAATTATGGCTCCTCTTATGCTCCCCACCTTAAAATTGTTTTGCCACATGACCCATGCCTGTCCAATGTCAAGGAGCTACAGTTGTGCCTGCACACTTTTGAGCACGGTATTGGACCTAAATCGTAGTGAATGTCACTCAGTATGGATGCATTAACAGCTTCTCTTACAATGTCCATTAAGCACTTTTTGTTCTAGTTCACCTGTTTTCCCTACCAGTCCAGTGAAGATCTACCTGCTTTATTACAGCTTGACTTCATTCTCAAAGACTGAGACCTTGATTAATCGGTGGCCACAAGTCATTCTAATGGCCTTTTCATATCCTCCCCCCTCTTTTCTTAGTTGTGGTCCGCTTTGTGACAAAGTTTCAGCCGCGTTGGTTCGGCCCATCCATTACAGGCCGGAAGGTGCAGATAAATCATATTATCAGGCCTGTTTTTCTGCACAGACCTGCAGCCCACAGCATGGCGAAGAACATCCATCAAACCCAGCAGCCTGCTTTAAGATTAGGCCAAACACCTGGCTGTTCCAGCAGGGGGAGGCCAGGCTGGTGACTGAGGGGAGCTTGAAGAAACTGCCGTATCAGTGGCCTGGGTCCCAGCATGCACTTCACAGGGCACCAGAGAGGGGCCACTTAGGAGGTCGAATAATGATGGGTTCCAGTGAGTCTGAGACCGGTGTGGACTGTTCCTGAGGAGACAGGACACATTACATTGTACGTGACCTCATATTTATTTAGCAGATGTCAGGAGTGTTGTTAGACCTATTTTAGGGGAGGCTTAACCTCCATAAATCATTTTTGGGTCCCTCAAATAAATGTGTATTTTTGGCACTAAGTCATGAATAGCCTTGTATATGTTTGCCATCGACCCCGCTCAGTAAAGACTTAGCTGCACTATCCATTAAATAAAACAGATTAAATCACTCTACCGACCCAGGGACTTGAACCAACAACCTTCCGATTACAGTCAGTGGCCAAACCTGCTGAAAGAAGGCCACGCCGGATGATCTGCGCTCACCTCGGGTCATAGCATTCTCCACGTGCAGTAACCTGCTGGTTGAGATGCCCAGGGATGGCTCAGCGAGGGATGAGGGCACAGGGGGGCCCTCAGACACGGCAGGGCCAAGGAGGAACACAGGAAGTGTCTTCAAGAGCTGTTCAATGATTGAAGGTGGTGGATGTGAATCACAAGTAATTACCCTCGTTAGTCCGAGCATCAAGGTCTTCGGCGCAATCAATTTGATCACTCATGTATTTTGAACCGCAGTACATGATGAAAATGAGCAGAATGATCATTAATTAATGCCTACTCATCAAAGTTGTCAATATCTTGTTTGGGTATTGGTGTGTGCATATGTGTGTGCATCTACAATTGTTCCTCTTGCTTGTTAACATTGCAGAGAGAGGAATCGCTGGGGTTATAGCAGAGTGGAGCAAAAACGGAGGGCACTGCTTGATATAGGGCTGTGATGTTGGGAGACCAGGTACATTCTGATTGGAGGGGAATGGGGAGGTATACAGGTGGCAAGGAATAAGGTCCTGGCACATCCTAAAGGAGGGGGGGCATAGACAGACTTGCGGATGATATGTAGGTATGAGCCTTTGAAACCAAAAACTAGAATACCCAGATCCGTGTGTCTGGTCCAGAACGCGGAGAACCTGCAGTGCAGCTTAGCTGTTCCTGCGCTGCCCGTGGTTGACGTCGTCATAACAGTTGCATGTGTGCTGTTCGCAGGACAGCCAGCCCGGGCGGAATCTTCACATCGGTGTTTAACGGAGACCTTACACTCCTGCGCATAATTCACCTTGATATAGCTTAGTGCCGACATCAAATGAAATAACACAGTGATTTTTAAGTGGCTTGTGCAGGGTTGCTTAGCAACCATAATGATCTGACCTTTTAGAGCCCTTTTAAAAAATGGGGCGCACAGCTGATGTAGGGATGACACACATTTGTAATGCCGTCTGTAGGTCAGCCCCGCACAGCGGCGACGTTACCCGAACCCTGGTACCCTAACCTTAGGTTTTAAAGGCACTATATCGTCACCCCGCTACCCTTGAAGATACCGGAGCTGTAGACCCCCCCATCCTCTCCCCTCCCTACGTGGAACATGTTTTTCTCACCGCCAGGCTGTCACTTTCAGGAACCGCGATTGGTATTCACCAGCAGAGGCGTTTCAGGTTTTAAACATCTTAACCGCGATTTGGGCTGTCTCTAGAGGGCAGGTATGCCGGGGTTTTTTTAAAAAGGAAACAGCAGGTATCACACGGTTGTCTCGAAGCTGAATTTGCACTGTAAATAAGGATCTGATGGATTGGATTGTGCAGGTATGTCATTGTGCTGTTTCCATTTTTTTCCCTCCTTCTTCAAACATTTGGCTAACCCTCAGAATTAAATGTGTTGTCACTCCCCGTGTAACCATGTCTGAATGAGCAAGGTGTACTGGGACAAGCCCCTGTTGGCGATTCTGTATAAGGGGCTACTTGTTATTTCATATTTGGGCTTCAGGCCACTGGGAGACCCCTAGGCACACACTGTGAGGAGCAGATCCATCATTTAAGGAGATGTTGCAGTCTAATGATGTGCCCTCTTTCATGGAGTATGTGTTAATGCTATAATGCACATTTATTTCAATGCAACTCACAAGGCACCTAACCATGTGGGAGTTCAGCCTGTTTTTCCGGAGCGGTACAAAATGTGAATTTTATTAGCATTCCAGACAGATTAATTAGAGACAATTTGTATGTTTTCACATCTATGTTTGAAGTTTTAAATTTCAACTGACAGAGTTATAAATACATCCAAAGGGTACGCAGCGCGCATGGAAACTCTTGGGGAGGGTTAGGGAGCCTCCCATTAGCATCCGTCTCAGTAGGAGCTCCGCGGTCGGTGCATTTGATTGGCTGGGGGTCTCACTGCCATTATGCTAATCTGTTGATCTTTTAGCGTTTTAAGGGCTCCTAGTAGGAGCCGTTTACCACTGGGACTCCGGCACCCGTCCGGAGATGGTTTTCATGAGTCTGGGGACGGGGCATTATACCCAATTTCAGAGCCAATAGGCCCCTGATGTCCGAGTCTACCGTGGCACTTCACGGCTTGCTTCCACTGCTCGCATCCTGGCGGTTATCGGACCGTCCGGGTCCTCTGTCACGGCACAGCGCCGGTTCCTTTACCTTTTGTTGAGCCGTCCGCCTTGGTTTTGCTCCAGACAGACGTGCGGGGCGCCCAAAGAGCCGACCGCCACAAATCAGACGCTGGCGCGGCAGGACTCGCTCCAGTCCGCGGGAAGAAGCGCGCGAGTGTCAGCCCGGCGTGTGCATGCGTTGAGTTTTTTTTCCGCTCCGTTTAAGCCCTTCGCAAGGCGCCTTCTGTGTTGGCACCATCGCTGTATATTTCCATTCATAATTGATGCCCTCGAGTCCAGACAGACAGCTCGGTACATGTGTAAAACGGATCCACCCAGAGTCTCAAATGCGTGGCGATGTTTGGGCCAGGAGCCGCTGCCGCTGTGTGTCTCTGCCTCCCGCCTCCTGCCCCCCATCCACCCGCCACCCCCAGCCACCCCCCTCCCCCATGTGCCTGGCCCGGTGCGCTCTGATCTGGTTTCATGTGACTCGCTCTGCTTACAGTGGCCTCAAACACAGCGGTGGCCATGCCTGGAAGATCAGCGGGGCTTCTGGCTGCGGGATGCGCCATGTCCGGGCCGCGGTATTTCATGCGAGGCCTGGCGCCACGCCCAGAGAGCACGTTTCTTACTTGCGCCGGGGTCTGCGTCTTCATTGCAGAAAAATTAAACTTCTCGGGTCAGAATGAGGTTGCTCTCTTCAAAAAATGGGTTCAGGGGGATGAAAGAAGGATGAAGTACCTTTTCTCTAAGTACAGTTCACTGAGGGCAGAGTTTCTACCAATGGTTCCCATAGCAACACTTCACACGTACAGCAGTTTTCCCTCCTTCTGTCTGGAGCCCAAAGATTAGGCCACACCTCCACCTGTGAAAATTCAGCCCAGCACATGCGCAGTTCATACCAGTTTTGCGGCATTCCGGCACAACGCTAAGCTTGAAACTGGAAAAAGCAGGTCCATGTTGAACTATAGGTTTATGTTGAGCTATAGCTCCATGCTAAGCTAAAGATCCATACTAAGGTATAGGTCCATACTGAGCTATAGGCCCATGATGAACTATAAGTCTATGCTGAGCTACAGGTCTGTGCTAAGCTACAGGTCTGATCTTTGGGCTCCAGACAGAAGAAGAAGAGAAAGAGGTCCGTGCTGAGATGTAGGTCCATGCTGAGCTATAGATCCATATTAAGCTATAGGTCCATGTGGAGCTATAGGCCCATGCTGAGCTTTAGGTCCATGACGAGTTACAAGTCTGTGCTCAGCTATAGGTCCCTGCTGAGCTACAGGTCCAGGCTGAGCTATAGGTCCGTGCTAAGCTATAGGTCTATGCTGAGCTGTACTGTAGGTCTATGCTAAGCTATAGGTCCCTGCTATTGGTCCATACCCAGAAACATGCTTTGGGCTCATGTACATAATTAATCCTCATTCTCTTTTGATTCATACACATGGCCCTGAGAGAGCTGGAATTATTGTAAAACACTCCTATATTTATTGAAGTCTTATCTGCAGACTCAGACTGTTACATGACTGTTTTTTCTGCATGGTAGACCCTAGAGAATAGTCAGTTTATTCCATTGACCTACTGTGATGCACTGAAGTAACATATCACCAGTTTATAATACTAAACCACAGCCCCGTCTGGCACTAACATCTTCATGGGTTATATATTTCATCATATACAATAAAGCCTGTGTATTTTCCTACGATGACTGGTGTAGGAAACACCTTACGTTTGCTTGTTTATTTTTAGCTACTTGCTTGTTTGTAGCTTGCTTCCTTTTACCTTATTTCAATGTGCAGCCAGAAATGTGGTGGAATACAGAATATAAAGGCATTAGAAAGCAGGAGGGAGACTAAAGCTTTGATATTTACAATGGAAGTAGGTGGAAGAGTCAGACAGGCAGTCACCCTTCACGCGCATGCCCGTACAAACAGCCGCAGGGTGAGAAGCATTTCCTTGACCACTTCCCTGAGAATGAATCCAGTCATGCATGAATGGGTCCTCTCATGAAGTTCTGCTGTGTGTTTAGAGGTCAGTAGCTCCGAGCCACGCCCTTGGCCATTGATTGCCCCCCCCCCCCCCAGTCCCCACAACCTTCATCCCGAGGCAAGTCCCATGAGTGTTGCAGGCCAGACACTTACCTGCCTCACATGCTTTATTGGAGTCTACCCCAAGTCATCAGAGAGCCTGTGGTGAAGTTGTGAGCATGCCCCCCCCCCTCCAGTAACCCTTACAGCTCGGGTGCCCAACTCCAGTCCTGGAGGGCCAGAACAGGGAAAGAACTAAGCTACACAGGGCTCCGGCCCTCCAGGACTGGAGTTGGGCACCCCTGCCTTACAGTGAGAGAACCTGTGGCACATCTCTAAACTCTGAGCCCATTGGTTTTGGAAGAGCCCAGAGTTCACCTGCCAAGGTGTGAAAAGCTGGGTTCTCTAGAGATACACCTAGTGCAGTGGCCACACCAGCATAAAGAGTGCCACTAGCTTGAGGTACACAGACCTTCTAGCTCGCCAGCGCCTTATGTAGGCCATGTTTTTCATTGCATAACACAAAATCATTTCTTGCTCCCTTCATCCAAGAGAAGACACCATCGCAGACCTGCTGTAACGTGGGTGTCGAGGAAAGCAAGGCTTTCCTCCACGCTAGCCTCCCAAAAAAAGGCTGATCTGAAGTTCTAGCCTGTAGAGATACTTTTTGAGACGCAGCAGGGTTCCTGTCTTGCTGGCCAAGCTCATGCAACTCGTATGGCCTGCACGTAAGGCAGCATGTTCATAGCGCGTGAACACGTGTAAGCTGCGGCGTGATGTGTCCGAGGCATGGTAGCATGCGTACAGTCTGTTAACCTGCGCGTCAGCTCTGAGATTGCATGTTTATAGCATGTAAATAGGTGTGCTGTGGCACGTCTGTAGCATGTGAGCATGTGTGTAGCCTGCAAGTTATCGGATGAGGTATTGCCGGGTTGTGTGTTGTCGGTCTGCTTGAATCCGGCGCCCATGGGTTCACTGCTACCTTCGGATGCCCCGTTTGTTGATGAAGGTGAAAAATCCCAACATGCACCTTTTTTTGTAGTGAGATGGATAGATTTTGTCAGATGACTCGCTCTGTTATGATATGTAGTGCCGATGCCTCGCAGTGCCTCCTCTGGTTAACGGCAATAACGAGGAACCACCAGAAGCGGAGCAGACAGAAGGATCCGCACGCCTCTGAGGCAGAAAGTTGTGTGCACACTCATTGATCCGCTGTTGGATGCTTAAACTTGATAGCTTTTGCATGCTGTGAAACACCCTCAGATGCCCTGGTGTGCCAGCAGAGGAGGACTTGTATGAACTCTCTGCTGAATCTCAGGATGAATCCAGATTGATTGGTCACATTCCAAAAAGTGACCATCTCTAAATGTAATTTCTCTGTGCGGGGAAAGGCAGTTGATTAGTTGTGAGTGTATGGTCAGCTAAAAGCACAATGCAAAGATAACTCAGGAATTCGGTCTAGTATTGCGACACAGTGTGATGAAATATTGTAGTAATGTAATTGACATCTCCTCTCAAAATGAGGCTATACTCCCATTCAAGTAGCCCATAAAGAACTGAGAGCCACTATTAAATAGAGGTACCCAGCATACTTTCTATTATACTTGTCAATGTTTCTGAACTTTTATATATTTATTTCACATTCAGTTTTAATGGCTGCATATTTGTTACCGAAAGCGAATTACATTAGCATTGGCATCCTGCTTAATGTCTAGAGCACTCACTGGGAAAGAGCCACCTCACTTGTCCTGAAATCGAATTGGTCTGACCAGACAGGCAGAATGTGAAGGACGACGGCGCCATCTACTGGAAAATTTGATCTAGCAGACTTTCGCTCAAGTACGCTACGATACAATAGTGAGTTGTAGCCCCCTTTTCAGCCGTGACTTTGTTTAATGTCAAAGTAGGCATCTGCTATACACGTCCTAATGTAACAAGGATAAACATCAGATATTAATAGTAAAATTATGCTTCATGCGACTTTACTAAAGGAGCATTAGAACGGATACAGGCAGGGGTGTGTTTATGTCGGGCTACTTTTATCTACAGTACAATTCAGCAGAAGGATGATACCTCTACTGGGGGTCATCTGCTTGGCCCTCCTTAGGGCCAAAAAACATCACTGAAAGCTCAAAACACCATCCTTGTGTTAAAACCACGAATTTGACACCCATAGTCAGCGGGGCGCGTGTGACCCAGATGCAGACGTACTGCCCTTACATCGACGGATGGCAGACAGCGGGGTCTTTTGCACCGGCAGCAGTGGGCTGGGGCGTTTCGTGAAGCGAGGGTTAGAAGGAGGGAAGCGGCAGGTGAGGCGTGCACTTATGGCCCATACAGCAGTTTGGGGAGCGGAGGATGCATGTGCATCTGACCACTCGTTCACCTCCTCCCAGACACAGTTAATGCACTCCTCAGGGTTTGCGATCATCACACACTTGATCACAGATGGACGAACCCCAAAAATCATCACAGCCTCCCAAAGAAAGAGCCGGAAAACCAGGCTCTGTCAGCAGGGCTTGCGCAGGAGCGCTTTGCAGTCCGCGCAGACGCGGCCTCCTGGACAAAGAGGGGGAGACGGCTTGATGAAACCCAGATGAAATGCGTTTCGATGAGCGGGGGGAGGGACACTACTTAGGAATTAACAGATGGCAGGTACTCAGAAAACACACCTTCCATATTTTAATAGTTGTCTTTCACTCTGCATACAGAAAAACAACCAGTGTAATACGAGTGGTGTTAATGCTACATGACACAAGTGCTACTTTGATATGCATTAGCATTACCCTGGTTATGTGCTAAATGCAGCTGATAAGATGGAATTTGGAAGGAGATGTAGGGCGCTGTCTGCTTTTAAGTGTAGGGAGGATGTCACGTTGAAATGGCGCTGCCAGCCAGCCGTCGTCTCCCTCCCTTTGTGCCTTTTTTCCCCCTCAGAGTCAGTGTCTCGTTCACGGTGGCGTTCTCCGATCTCAGAGGCCTTCCTCGAGTACCCCTCCCCTGGGTCCTGCTGAGTCGGATAGCATTTGAAAAATGCCTGCTGAAGCACCTCATGAGGTGTGTGTGTGTGTTGGGGGGGGAAGGTATCTCCACCTTTCAGTCTTTGTTGCGTATTTTGTTTTTGAAGTGATATTACAGGGGTGTGTCGAGAGTTGGGAGATCATTACTCTAGCGTGTCGCGTGTGATTCATGGCAGTCTGTGCTTTTGAACCTCGTGGTCTGGACCTTTGCATGGTCTCTGCTCATTACAGTGCTTTTTTATCCAGGTGGCAGAATTTTGAAAGTTGCGAGTAGCACTCAGGGTTTGTAGTATGGACTGCTGACTGTGTTTATAATGTCGCCTGCCTCTGACTGAGTTGTCTTTAACTACGTCCCTGTACAGCTGACCGTTTAGCTAGTCTGGCCATGGTTTGCAGTACCCATATTTCTCTCTCTGACCAATGGTGTGTAACTCACAGTTTCTTTTAAATAGTGATTCATATTGTCCTTACTATGGAGTCCACAGATCATGAATGACACTTGTGGAATCACTAACCATGTTTGTGTGAAGACTGTGGTATATCTAACCCCATTTTCCTAAAGATCACAGAATCACTAACCCTGTTTGCATGAATATCCTGGTATCTATAACTCCTTTTGCATGAAGAGCACAGAATCACTAATCCCATTTGTGTGTAGATCACAATACCACTAACCCCACATGTGTGTTGATGGTGTTGTCACTAACTCAGTTTGTATGAAGATCAGACTAGTACCAATCCCCTTTGCTTGGAGATCCCAGTATCACTAACCCCTTTTGCATGAAGATCGTGGTATCACTAACCTTGTTAGAGTAAAGGTTGTGGTATTACTAACCTTGTTAGAGTAAAGATTGTGGTATCACTAACCTTGTTTGAGTGAAGATTGTGGTATCACTAACCCCGTTTTTGTAGAGATCTCGGTATCACTTACCCTGTTACTGTGAAGACTGCAGTATCACTAACCACGTATTTGTAAAGATGTCGGTATCACTCACCTCGTTAATGTGAAGATCACGGTATCACTAACCCCGTTTTTGTAGAGATCTTGGTATCACTTACCTCGTTAGTGTGAATATCACGGTATCACTAACCCCGTTTTTGTAGAGCTCTTGGTATCACTTACCTTGTTAGTATGAAGATCACGGTATCACTAACCCCGTTTTTGTAGAGCTCTTGGTATCACTTACCTCGTTAGTGTGAAGATCACGGTATCACTAACCCCGTTTTTGTAGAGATCTTGGTATCACTTTCCTCGTTAGTGTGAAGATCATGGTATCACTAACACCGTTTTTGTAGAGATCTTGGTATCACTTACCTCGTTAGTGTGAATATCACGGTATCACTAACCCCGTTTTTGTAGAGCTCTTGGTATCACTTACCTTGTTAGTGTGAAGATCATGGTATCACTAACCCCGTTTTTATAGAGATCTTAGTATCACTTTCCTCCTTAGTGTGAAGATCATGGTATCACTAACCACATTTTTGTAGAGATCTTGGTATCACTTACCCTGTTAGTGTGAAGATCACGATATCGCTAACCCGCATTTGCATGATGCTCACAGTTTCTCTGAGACAGTCTGTGCTCCCTTGCTGCTCTATCTCTAGACGTGTG
The DNA here is from genome assembly GCA_019775955.2 of Pollimyrus isidori. Taxonomy (NCBI): domain Eukaryota; kingdom Metazoa; phylum Chordata; class Actinopteri; order Osteoglossiformes; family Mormyridae; genus Pollimyrus; species Pollimyrus isidori. The sequence goes on from JABFDZ020000038.1 coordinate 294,282, forward strand.
CCTGGGTCTTCAAGCGAAAGCCTTCTGAGAGAGACGCCCGCAGATCTTGATGAAATGCCTGAAACTGTCCCTCAATTTAAAATGGCCACAGAGGAGCAGAAAGAAATAAAATCAGCAGCTGCTTGTGTCCCTGTGGTAAACCAACATTGATTTTCCTGTTGATTCTGTCATTTAATCTGCCGTATTATGATGTAACTCGCTTTCTGGTGCTGTGCGGATGGAGCGCATTCTGTATCTCGAAAGCCATATTAATACCTAATCCATCGATGAATGACTCCAAACATGTTTTCTGCTGCTGAATGTTTTTAGACACCAGCTGTAACTGAAACCTTTATCACACATTTAACCAGTCTTAGTTCTTTTATTCGGGCTATTTCTGGTGTGGTTTTTGTGTCCGCGCCTGAGTCCAGAAAAACCATCTGTCTTGAAACTGGGAAATGGTTCTGTTTTTTGCAGCTGCTGGTCTGGATTTTGGGCTGCATTTGCGGCCCCTACTCCATGGCATTTATTTATATCCCAGAAGGCTTTTTTTTCAAGGCAGCATTGCATGCCCCCCCCCCCCCTGTCAGCACAGACGAGCTCCCTCCCTTCTCATGCCGAGGCACGGGCGCATCGGAAGAAGGCGGACTTGGGGAATCAGCAGTACGTAGCCGGCATTGTTGTGGCAACTCAGAGAGAGTATCACTCGGCTGTCATCGCCGGCCTTTTTCGGGCCGTACGCTCAGCTCTGCCTCACGGTTCCGCCTCTGTTGACCTACATAGTCATTCCTGTTTGAGGACATGCTCAGGATGCCAGCCTTTTGCACTCTTCTGTATTACAATGGTTTATTATCAAGGATTTAAGGGATTATTATTAAAGAGTTATTGTTTTAAAGACTACAGCAGATGTATAAGATGTACTGGTAAAATTTCACTTGATGGGGCACAAATACTTAGCAATAACTCAGTTACCACCCAAGTACAAATTATGAACAAATCATGAACAAATACATTCGTTACTTGAGATAAAGGATACATCACAATTCATTAATGATGAACAAACATTAGATCGACGTTTTGCTAGTGATATTCATGACTTGTTATTTCAGTAGTTCAGTAGTTCACAAAGGTTTACAAATTAACATATATACTAACAAATAGTAGTAGTAGATAAAACATGTCACGATTCATTAATGATGAATTAACATGTGATCAGTATGTAACTAACACTTAGTTTGTGCTTAATTAATACAAAAGTAATAGTTTAATACTATTTCTGTCCTGTCAAGTGAAGTGTTACCAATGTATTTTTTCAAAGCTTCCAGAATCATGATTTTGTTCAGCGTCATTGATTTGCGTTACTGGTGTGTTGTCATTTTTTTGCTGCTTTTGGTTGTAACAGCAATTGCACGACTGGCTTCCTGTTTGTTACCAGAGTCCGGTTGGGTCAAACAGTTCTTGCTGCCATCAGGCACCTGCAGCAGGCTGATGGGACCTGGCTTTACAAAAGCGGCCTCTGACCGACTCCAGCTCGAGCCTGAGTCACTACAGCATGACTCATTTCATCCAGTGCTTTCAGTCACCAGCACGCTGTACTTTCTAGATGTCACTATTTGCTATGCATCGGTCCAATCGAGACAAGATCTCTTAGCATTTGAGGGCACTCCTATTAAACAATGGAAGATCTAGACAGTTTTTAATATTGCTGTTCTAGTAAATCTCTTTTTTTGAATGGGGAAACAAAAGGTCTGTGTGATGAATAAAAGAAAATATGTATAAAGTGGTATTACAGCAATATTCATTTTTGTAGAGGTTATTTTTCCTGCTTTGAGTTTTATGGTACCTTTCTCAATTTCTCCCAAGGCTATAAGACTGCTTTTACATATATTACCTTTTGATTAATGGAGTTATATTCATTATTCTACCCTCCTGCTAATTAAAAAGCACAAAGCTAACGAAATGCGCTGGCAGTGCGGCTTGCCCACTAGCCATTGTACTGCACCACGTTTACTCTGTTCCACACTAAATAGCTACCTATGTACCTTCCAATCAGTGGTGCCTTTGGCGCGGGGTCACAGGCCCGGTCTGTGCTTCCACGTTCACGTTCTTCTTCTCCGAGAGGCACCGGGCTACACATTTTTGACGGCCTAGCACGTTTCCTGTTGAATAACTTCAGCGCTCCATATATAGTGCTGGCGTGAATGCTTCAGGAATGGAGTGGTTCTTGTTCCCGTGGCGACGCTGCCCTCTGAGCATGCCCAGTGAGTGTTGCATCAGCCTGGTCCTGGTCCTGATCTTCCCCTGTCATTATGGATTAGTCAGTAGTCAGCCAGCTCCCTGCTCCACCCCACGTGGAATGGCTCTTGGTGGCCTGTAGGCTAGCGTCAGGCCTTCGTGGCTCCACTTTCGCACCCAGGACCAGCTGTAAGGATGCCTTTTGCCTAAAGCTATACTGAAGCTCCTCCAGTACCGCTTCCTTTAGGGTGCAGTGGTGTTGTGATGTTCAATGGACAGGGATAAGCAGAGACAGGAGAGTTTAGTGTCGACCTTAGCAAGGCTGTGGTCGTCTGCGGTTTTCTGGCCTTAGACTGTATCTCGCCTTTCCTACCGTCAAGCATCCTGAGGGTCGAGGTTGTAATGTGGCGTCCGGCAGGTGTCCACCTCTGCTGTACCAGCCTTAGGGAGCTATGGCTTTGCTCCTACCCCCCATTATAGCAAAGGTCAGCCACGCAGGAGCCGTGTTTGTCACTCTGGGCCGATGCACACGCTAATCCCTCATCTTCAGCACGGGGGCAGGCGGCAGCAGCCAGCAAAATGTCTCGCCACCAACTGAGCCCCGGTGATCTGATACGGTGGAAGCGGGACCTGCTGCTGAGGACAGAGGGAATTGGCCGCTCCCTCCTCTCGCCCTCTGCCTCGGCCTCGCCCACTGTCCGCCACCTTAACGCGGCACGTGCGTGCCCGTCTGACCCCGTCCGATTTCCCAGTCATAAATTAAGATTCAGCCCAGCGTCTGCAGCAGACTGGATGCCCTCCTCCAAGCCCGGCATGTGAGTAAACGCCGTCCGTACCATTTCTCCTTTAATTACACTTTACTGTAGCCATTTTTATCCCAAAGAACTCAGGCAATTAGAAGCGTGTTCTTTCCCGTTAGTGGAGAGGAGTTGAGTTTTAAAGACGTGCTCTCTTATTGGCACTCATTACGGTTAAGTGCCCCACCCCCCCCCCGAAATGATGCCAGAGCCACGGAATAGTGCTGCAGGCAGCTACGGTAATGAGTCCCTGCCAGAAGGACCTTGAGAGCCTGGGTTCGAGCCGAGGGTGAGTTGTGTGGCACTGGGGCCTTGTTCCAGGAGGGGGGAGAGGCCTCCAGTCCAAGTGGCTCGCGACATGGCGGGGGGGGGGGGGCACCGCCGACCACAAGAGTTGGGCCACTACCCCATCGCCCTGCCGCGTCTCCGCCTTCTTGGACAGCTGATTGATTCTGACAGTCTATATTGGGTGTTTCATATGAAAGAGAATTTTCTGATTAAATGTTAATGAGCGCGAATTTCTCTCTGTGCTTTTATTACAGGCCGCCAGTTTTGAACATTTTTCAAAGTAACACACCCAAATCCACTGTTTGCGATGAATTAATAATACAGACTTGTCACTGCAGTATCATGCATTCTTTAATCAGCGTGCTTGAAACAGAAGCTTTCTGAAAGGTATTTTTATGATCAGAACAATTAGAACTTAGGAGATATCAGACAGAGATTTGTGCATTTGTTTGCATTTGCCTTTTCCTTTCACTGCTTGTTTATAATACAATTAAATTATCATCTAAGAAACGGTAGCAGTATTGGGGTGGTCGAGTGAAGCGTAGCCAAGGGCTTTATGAACTACAAAAGAAGCGCATTGTGCCTTTGTTCTAAGCTCTGGAAGCACTAACCTACTAAAATAAACATTGGCGAGCCACTCTGTTTTTTGTATGTCTTATTTTCTAGCCGGATCGGAGCCCCGCTGCTGGTGAGGTGACCCCATGTTGTACTCGATCTCGCTTCTCCGTGTTTCATTTGCGTTTGTGCCTCACATTCACGTGATTCGCTTCCTGTGCGAGTTTCAGTTAGAAGGGCTCTGATGGGCATGCCGTGCGGGGGGCTTCCCGCCGTCGCGAGTGTGGCCCCGCAGGTTGGAAAGCTGTGCCTGGAATCGGAAGGTCGTTGGTTCCAGTCCTAATGTCGGAGTATTTTATCCCTGAGCCCCAGAGCAAGACCCTTATATATATCTCCTGTCATCAACACGGGACTGTCTATCAAACCCGCACAAGAGATGTTCCCAGTGTGGTTAGAAGTAACCACAAACACCCAAATGAAAGTCCCTTTGTGGTCGATCACCTGTGAATATTGTTGACAAATAAACATCTGAAATATCCATCAATCTTCCAAATACTAGTAGGATTATGGGGGACGGAGTAAAAAAACACAGTGGATAGGATCCTTCGCATCCCCTTACAGGCTAAACTGCATGTCTTTGGACCGTGAGGGGAGAAACTAGGGTAGGGAGAGTAAAATGACAAAGGGGGACCATGCAGGGCCCCAACCCTGGAGAGGTGAGGTAGAAGTGCACGACGGCGGCTGCAGCATGCGATTTTATTTGAGACAGGATCAGAAGATGCCAGGCGAACCGGGACAGCCTTTGACTGTCATTCCCGTGGGCGGGTGGGCCGGTGCCCTGCCTGGCAGGCTTCCCGGGCTCTGCGCTCCGTGGACGGAACAGCACGGAGGACACTCTGGCCAAATTTTTTTTTTTCCTAGTTGAATCTTTATAATTAGTTTTTTATCAAAGAGGGTTTTTGTCTTCGAAAAATCGCCAGAGGGAAATTAAGTGGTCAAGAGGTGAGGTACCTGAAAATGAATAAATTAACAGAAAGTGTAACCTGGAGCAGTAATAGATTCATATACCTGTTATTATTCTGACAGAAACGTGTGGTCGTTTTAATAGACTGTGAGCGGACTCCTCTGGTCTAAAAAAGGTCTCCGTATTTTTAAAATATATATGTAATGATTAATCTCAGTGTTACCATCCTAAATATTTCACACATCTTCATGGATATATCCTTCTGAAGCACATTAATTAGGTGGTTTTATGATAAATATAATAATATAATTAAATCAAATAAGTAATGGTTTCTTGGGCCTCTTTGTCCTCTACCTACATGTGAAACTTTGGGTCGATGATGGATTCATCGTGGGCTCGATCACATTATTTTGGGGGGGGTGGGGGTGACACAGCTTTGGAAGTAACGTGTGATCAAAAGAGGAGGATCTTCAGAAGCCAGCCCACTTAATTATTTTTTGAACTGCTGGAGTTGCACTGCAGCCGTAGGCCGGGTTCGAATGTGATTGCTCGGCCTGGATCTCGGCGTCGGCCACTTCCCTCTCCGGCCCGGGCCTCCGCCTGGAAGCTCACGTACGCCTTTGTCTTCGGATTAACAGAGAGACTAGATATGGGCCAGCTGAATAATTTACGCTCCCACAACACACGCACTTCAGATTTTCAGGCATGACTTATAATTTAATTAGAAACTTCTGGTGCGTTGCTGGCTGTTTAAATATTAAAATCTTCCGCTGATCACTTTCGATTAGCCGTCCCTGTGAAATTCCTTAAGATGTCACCGGGCCTGTTCCCCTATCTCCTGGGCCCATGCTCAAAATCGCAGACAGTGGCCTCCAGCTGTTGCCTCCATCCATTAGTGTGGACGGCAGGGTCGAACCCTGACCAGGGGACATGGGCCTGTCCCTTACGGCCGGTCCTGGAGGTGGGTTCAGGGGTATAATACTACAGTTCATTTGAGTGCATGAGCGACTTTCTCTCTCCTTTGTGTCGATTCCCTCTTTGTTATCGCTGTTTTTGGTTGTTGTCTCTTATTGGATGCATTTGGAGATAATCTTCATCCTTTCATGTTCATCAGCCATTGTTCGTGTATAATCTGGCTAATTACTCTGCCATGTTTGGATCTCCATGTGAATAATCTGGCCCTTTCCCAAGAGGCAGGTTGCTCAATTCTGCCCTGCCGCTCCCCAGACGTCTCCAGTTAATCACCAGTGGCAAAGATGTACTAGGGAACCCTCGCTATCTGCACGGCGGCTAATTATACGCCTGCATCTGCTTTAATCTTGTCCAACCATCTATTTGCTGTCCCACACATTAGGGCCAGTCTGTCAGCTCCAGAGGTCACCAGCCTTGGTGGAGGAGAGCAGCGGGGTGAAGCCCATTCTATTCCCTGCCAAGATAGTTGCATAGATGGTTGGCTGAGGACCTCCGGAATGTTCCAGAATATTCCAGAACCTGCACCCACGTCTCCTCACACATGGCATGTTGTGTGGCGCTCATAAAGGCATTTGGGAGCGATGTGCAGTGATTACACATGGGTGTCTCTCTCCATTTACGGCAGAGCCCAGGGAAGCGATTCAGTGTTGTTTTAAACGCACACCGTCTAAATCGAGACACGGACAATTCCAGATGGATGACAACTTCACAGGGTCCTGCTGGCAAAATATGTCCAAATGCAAGGCAGTCGAACTTCCATGTACACGGGCAGAAATAACTGTCTGGAGCTTGACTTCACTGTATTGGGGGATGGGACTTTATTTAATGAAGAGCCGCCTTTCTTGCCGCCTGCATCATTCTATTTGAGGACGGAGTTTTGAGCCCCAGTTAATGAAGGATTAATATTGGGTCCGTTCATGTAAAATGCAAACATGTCTACAGATTACATGATACATAACAGGTCCTTTCAAGTCAAACGATCCCTTTTATTCCTCTGCTGAGACTCGGGGGCACGGATGAAGCTCTTGTTTGCCTTCAGTCAGGGGCCACTCTAGACAATCTTACCAGGCCTCTTTGGGGGGCCTGTATATCACTAGCCCGACACCTTCTCACTCCACTCTTTTCATGTAGCGCGGGGGGGGGGGGGGGGGCCGGGCGGGCGGGGGGGGCGGCGCGCCCCGGCCGCCCCGGGGGCGGGGGGGGCCGGGGGGGG
>JABFDZ020000039.1:36916-47552 GCA_019775955.2 Pollimyrus isidori
GCTCTTCCGCTCTCCAACCCCCGGACCTCCGGCAAATGGAAAGCTGGTCCGGCCACGCAGCCCCCCCCCCCCCAAGTGCGGCAGAGGCGATGTGCTGATGTTGATTCTCCTAAAACAGCAATGCCGTTTAAATATATGACTGATAAATGGCAGGTCCTGGACTTGAATATCATTACAGAAAAATATATATAGAAAAACTTGTTTTCCTGAATAAGGTGTATATATGACTTTTCAGAGATAACGCTGGAGCTGGATGACCCATGACCTCTTGGTCTACATATTATATCATAAATTACTAATAATTGTGATATATAATAACAAAAACGTGATATATAATAAATGTATTTTTATGTGTTTCGTATTACATTTATGCCAAGCAGGGCAATTTAAGTTATTTTGGAGGTACAGCTGACACTGGATTTGAGCCACGACCTCATACTCTGGAGCTTTGTCTCTCAGTCCTAGACAGACGTCTTAAAGGTGCAATAGCATGTGGGGCCCACAACCACAGGCCCCTGACAAGTCAGCTCTAGAACGCCAAGGCAAAATCTTCTGGGGTGAATTTCAGGGGCCCCTATAGTGGGTGTGGTGGGGTCTCACTGAGGGGCCCGGGCGGGGCCCACAGGGAAGAACAGGGGGCATTTTTTTTGACAGCTGTGGGTCATTCTTCATTTGGAGTGTGAAACCATGTCATAGATGTTGCAGGGCTTAAAATATTAGGTACAGCTCCAAAAGTCAGCATGTACATGATTAGTTATAGTTAATACTCGATTAAATAACATATTTCATTATGTGGGGTAGGCATGATGGTGCAGTCTCCACCAGGGTTCCATTACCACCTATGGAGCAGCCATTTAAAAAATTCTTCCATTTTAGTGAAAATGTCACTGGAGCTACATCATATCTATGACCGCTGTAACTAATATGTTAGGCCCAGTAAAAAAAAATCATCAGTTTATCATCCCCGCCCGTGTATTTTCCTGTGTAAATTCCACTGCCAGCGTTCACAAATTTCACAGGCAGACGATAGAAACCAATTGCCGCGCTTTTGTATTCTTCCACCCCAGCTTACTTTCTTCTACCTTCCCTCCCGATCAGTACCGAACACGCACTGCTGAAGTTTAATATCTTTTTTCTAAGAAATAAAAAAAAAAATCGCCCTCCCTCATCATTTGTTTCTGATTGAAAGGATGATAAACTAATGATTTTTTTTTACCGGGCCTTAATGCGATGAATGATCAGAAATTAAGTTAATTTCTGCTGCTGGTGTTATATGGTGCATCACAGGTGTTGCAGTTATGATACGGTTCAGTAATGACATGATTTACATTTTACTTTAAAATATATCAAAATATATTTGGAATTAAGCTCTTAAATTTTCATCATAGTGAAAAAACACATATTAAGGCGGTTTACCTTTTTGGATTCATGTTAGTGATCTTTAAAATGTCTGTATAGCATTACCAATGAATTGTGAAAATTGGTCCATGATACAATTTGTACTTTGTGTTTTATTAATAATTCAGAAAAATATTAATTCCGTAAACAATTCTATGTACTAGTTAATGGACGACTGATCATGCATGCATTTACTGAAGTGACCTGATTAGGATGAAAAACAATGCACATTCGAATCAAACTAATACTTACGTTAACAGTGCACTCTAGTGGAAAATTTTTGGGTTGCACATGGAATTTAGCCTGTAGCTCAACAAATTAACACGAATTAAACTAGTTTCTTAACTGGGCACTTTTCCCACTGATTTTTGGCTAAAAAAGGGCGTATACAGTGATTTGCACGCTATAGACATTTTAGGCCCAGTAAAAAAATCAGTAATTTATCATCCCCGCCCGCGTGGCGAATTTAGCCCGCATCGATTAAAAAAAAAAATTAAAAGTGTAAATTCCACTGCCGGCGTTCACAAATTTTGAATAAAACATTTTTAAAATATTTTCTTTTCATATTAATTTTGCAGATCAGACCATATGTCACGATACATCTGTTGCTGTTCCTTTTGTTTACTGTTGATGTTGAACACTTATCTTCTGTTATTTTTTTTTCTAAGAAATTAAAATAAAAGATATAAAAAAAAATTAGCCCTCCCTCATCACTTGTTTCCGATTGAAAGAATTGAAAGGATAATTATTTTTACTAGGCCTTATTCTAAATCATATATAGTAGTTAGAAACATACCACATATCTGTGTATTCGACAAAGGAAGCGTTAAATGCCAATCTGTATCCCGATTGGATCATGTGAGATTCTAAAAAGCCAATTCGAAAACAGAACGGCAAGAAGAACCCGCCTGATACGCTTGTCGTAACATCCGCGTCATTTATATGCTACGCGCCAAATTTGTACTGTATTGGTATACAGTGTGGACATCAACACGAGCGTGTTTGGGAGATCTTAAGATGTCTGAACAAGAAGGATATTCCCCGAGTTTCAAGAGGCCAGCTGACATTCTGCGGATTTGCAGGAAGAGAACTCGCAGCGAGGGATTGGGTGCAGCCGATCGAGTCGCTGGGAGTAGTCCCGGCGTGTTAGTACCGGGAGTCAGGCCGTTTTCGCCTGGACCGCTATTTGGCTTACCGAACCTATCCGGTGGAGGAGTTAAGCGGAGGAATCCATTCGCCAACGTCGAGAACGCACACGGTAAGCCGAAGAGGCGGGCCATACTGAGTCTGGGTGGGGATGTAGACCACAACGAGCGGAAGCCCATCACTGAGGCCGGGGAAGATGGTCCCTCTGCACCTGTGCCGCTTGGACAGCTCCTTACACAGGTTGAAAGAGCTGATCAAAAGGTTGGTAAACCGGGCTTATCCATCACCGATTCAACGGACGTATTTATTTAGTCCGTAGGCCGTGTTATGATTTCACAATAATTCTAATCAATAGAATTATTTAAAATCATAACACAACCTACTTTTGTAAATCTGTAATACCATGTAATGAGTATTATTATTATTATTATTATTATTACTACTACTATTACATCACAGAAACACTTTATAATACTGGAAACACTTACTGTTACACTCATTTCTAAGAGTATATGCCATACGCTGCACTTTCTAACTACTGAGGAACAGAATATAATGTGTTTTTTGTTGTGCATTTGCATTTTACTGTTTGTCCTATCCGGTCGTGTCTTGTCCACGCATGGCACAGTGAGGAACGTGGTTTCGATTTCTTTGTATGTCTAGTACATGTGAAGAAATTGACAACAAAGCTGACTTTGACTGCTTGTAACACTTAGTACCCCACCTCGTTATCGTCCACAACTACTTTAGCTCTCTTTGTCGCCCAGAAGCCGTTTTCTCTCAGTGACGGTGACTCCGTGTTCGATGATTTGTTTTCGGGCGAAGGGGGACCGTCCGCAGACTACCCGGTACTTATAAATCCACCAACATGAGATCTTTTAATTTTTCTGGGTGTTTTCGTATTGTGATATACCAGAGCGTCGTTTCTCCCTATCTGCAGAGCGGTAGCGTGCCCACAGTTGATGGTGCTACCCCCCCTGGGGACTATCCGGCAGACTGGAGCCTGAAGACGCGGCTGCTTATCATGTCGCCCCTCACCTTCTCCTGGGCCGAACACTTGAAGGCGCAGGAAGAGGCACAGGGGCTCACACAGAGCTGCCGGGCGACACACTGCAGCCTGCCTACACAGATCCAGGTATGAAATATTGCAACCTCTGCACAGATCCAGGTATAAAATACACATCACACACAGAGAAAAATGATCCCTACATATACAGGTCCAGTTATTTTTAGAAATGCATATGCAAAATCATATTGTTTTCTATTACACAGACTGGTAAATGCTTTATTGAAGGAAGTGATTGTGCGTTTGTTGTCCTGGATACAGGAGCCTCGCACCAGTGTTGAGCTGCGCTGTGCCTTCCAGCAGTGTCTGATCTACTGGCAGCACCCTTCCTTTTCCTGGCTGCCGCTGTTCCCTCGCGTTGGTGCCGATAAGAAGCTCTCTGGGAAGAGCATGCCCTGGTTGCAGGATGAGGCTCTGCAACAGAGCCTGATGAATGACTGGTAAGGCCAGTTCCAGTTTTGTGTTGTCCAGTATGACAAAAATGGGCCCTGATTTAGAAGTTCAAATCTTCACCTTATTTACATTTATTTACTGATCAGTGAACAAGGATAATCACTGAGCACACTGTCCGGTTATACAGCTCGTGTTTCCACAGCAGCAGAGTCATTATGTACAAGGAGCTTTCACTGCAGCTTAGGTGTCTCGTGAATCAGCAACGTGTTTCTCTTTGTGAGCTTGTCTTTTTGGCATGCTGCTTGTGGCCCAGGTCGCAGAGTGTCACCTCCCTATACAGCCTGGTGCGGGCGCGCCTCTGCCCCTTCTTCTACCTTTGCACTTACCAGTTCACTGTGCTGTTCCGTGCTGCTGGCATGAGTGGTACTGACAGCATCACGGCTGTGCTGTCGTCCACCACACTGGGGCTACGGGAGGCCATGCGGGCTGAGGGTGAGCATGTCCTTGGGGCTTCTCCTCTTCCATTTGCATCACACTGTGTGACGTACACATATGCACCGTGATGTTTTCACCTGATTGCAGGAATTGAGTTCACACTTCCCCTGCTCGAGGAAAAGAAGAAAATGGAAGATCAGGGTAAACGGGAATACACAGAAGAACAATATACAGAGTAAGTGTCACCTTATGTGGGTCTTTAATCTGTAAATCACAGCTGAGCAGTTTACTTGATAGCAGCACAATCAATAAGGTGCTTAAGTAGTAAGTCTAAACGTCAGTGAAGAGATGTCGTGTTAGGAATAGCTGAAAATCATGTACATTTTCTGATACTCTGAAGAAATTGATCTGTTCGTTTTCTTTGTGCAATTATCAGGAGAAAGACTGTTTGATACAACATAAAGATTGAACTACAATGAGAGGGAAATGCATGATCTGTTAATTCGCTGTTGTAAATAGTTCACGTTTATCTGATGAATTGTTTGTCCTCTAGCTGATTTTGTGTGTGAGCAATAAGGCGCTTTCTCGCCAAAGTTCAGGAACCTAGTTCTCCATTCTGAGTCCCTGGATCATCTTAACCGGTTCACTTTTGTAGCCACTTTCATTTCACTTTCACTTTCCTAATGTACAACAGGAACTGTAAACTTTATGCCTGGGAGAAGCATAAAGCTCAAAGGTTAAACTTTATAGATAATTTTATATGAAACAACACCCCAAAACAATGTAGGATGAACAAGTAATTTTATTTGCTAGTTATCCCATGCCATAATGGTTAAAATCAGGACACAGCTTTAATAATAAAGAATATTATTACAGAATAATGAAAAAACAATGTAATGTTATTCCTCTAAGTGCAGGATAGTTTCACCAGCGGCACCGGTAATATTTGACATAAGTATCAGTCACCTGTCATTTTCACATGCAGAAGTGAAGATGCATTTTTAAGAGTTAATCATTTAATGTAACTGAGAATTATTTTAGTATCTGCTCCATCTTATTTCTTCAGTTGCTTCCATCTCTTTTCCCCTTACATCGGTGTGATGTCCTAGTTAGCGCTGGTGCCTGGGGTCAACCAGTCGGCAAAGGTTATGGCTACAATCTTCACCCAGTATTTCTTGGTCCAGCGAAGAGTACCTACTCAGTAGCTGGAACTAAAAAACTAAAAACTAAAATGTGTTCTTGCAGTGGGACCACAAGAAAAGTTGATGACAAAAGTCCTGATTCCTGTGGTGGGAAAGTTCCTGTGAAGTTAAGAAGGGACGTTACTATTTGGCTTATATTATCATGCCATTGCTGTTGCAGACTTATGGAGCAGAGTGACGCAGAGGATGATCAGGAAGATGATGATGCCAGTTTTTCCTGGCTGAAGGAAATGGGTGTACAGGACCAGATAAACAAACCTGATTCTGTGTCCATTAAACTGTATCCTTTGCTAAGTGTCCATGGGCTGTTCTGTTTTTATAGTGGTGACGGTTCTGCATGCTGTGCTTTTGGTCACAGGACTACAACTACTACAAAATTAACTGAATTTAAGTAAATTTTATTTTGACATCCACAAACTGTATGTCCAGTTGCTGGGCTTTTGATGTATGTAATGTATTCCAGACATTATTTTCACCCAAAATTCAAAAAGTAGATTAGTATCATGCCTTAAAATATTAATTAGATGCATATTGCGATGCCCAAAAGTTAGTAATCTGTTAATTCATTTAGTCCAATGCGTGTAAAAGTACACATTGGCACTATTAATAAGTGTAGAATAAACCCAGATTTTAGCCTAAACATTTTCACAAAAACTTATTTATACATTATTAATGTAGCAAGCAGACAACTTTGGCTTTAATAATAATGAGTATATTTAGGTCAAAAGATACAAAATGAAAACCTTCATTTTAATGCTAATTTAAGAAACATGAATAGGCGGCACTTAGGGTGGTTTTGCCTATTCTGGCTGTCCACCATCCAGAATAGTGCCTGAGTGATTCCGTGTAGATCCTCTTGAGCCAGTCCACATTTTTACTCGCTCCCAGCTAATCGAGAACACTGAATACCTGATACAGGTGTGCTAGGAGCCGAGAGGAAGTAAAAGCTTGGACTTTTCGGAGTTCCCTGAGGACTGGGTTGGGAAGCACTGCATTAAGCTATCACCTACTGGTAGAATAAGACTGGATTTGGTAATTACTCCAAGATCAAGCTGTTTCTGATGAGTTTTTGTATGCAGTTTGTATGAGGAAATTGCAGACTTGGGTGTAACTTACAACACTAATGTGATGTGGGAGACCTTCCAAGATAAGGTCCTGAAGGTGGCTGAGGGTTGTGTTGGTGTTACTGGTGTTCCTACCACACCATCTGTGGTCTAGTGACCCATATCCTGCTTACAGAGGGATCGAAGCATTATATATACCTGAATCTGTTCCTTGGTGACTTGCAGTTAGGGCAGGTGATGGAACAGTCCTTACAGATGACACTGCAGTTGTGACCTGCTGGGCCGGCCACTTTGAGCAGTTGTTTAAAACTGACCCTCCGACTAGGACGTTGGACGTCTCTAGGTCCATGGTTCTCGAGGCCGATTCAGTTGTGAACCACCCAGTCTCACTGAGATTGCACGGGTGGTTAATCAGCTGGGCATGAGGAAGGCTGCAGGGATCTGTGGTATGCAGGGCGAACTTCTCCAGGCTGATGGTAAGGCTGTGCTCCTGGCCTTGCAGGCAATCTTTGCCTCCATTTAAATGCCAGGCATCATCCCAACTAACTGGAAAACTGGACTTGTAATCCCTGTCTGAAAAAGGGAAGTGTGATCGCCTGGATTGTGGCACTACACGGGGATAACACTGCTCTCAGTGCTGGGTCATCCTTAACAGTGATCCATAATCACTTGCTCGCCTATCAGCAGCCAGAGCAGTCTGGTTTTGTGGTTAAGAAGTCTATGATCGACTGTATCCTGGCACTGAGCGTTTTCCTTGAGTGCAAGCGTGAATATCAGCAGAGGTTCTTTGCAGCCGTTGTTGATTTTCATAAAGCATTTTAAAACAAATTTGAGGAAGCACTTCTTTATACAGCGTGTAGTTAGAGTATGGAATAGTCTTCCTGCTAGTGTAGCAAAAGCTAAATCCCTGGGTCCCTTTAAATCAGAACTAGATAAGATTTCAACAACTCTGAGCTATTAGTTAAGTTCTCCCCAAGCGAACTTGATGGGCCGAATGGCCCCCTCTCGTTTGTAAATTTCTTATGTTTGACTCAGTTGATCGAGTTACCCTGTGGGATATCCTGGGATTGCGAGTGTCCTGGATAAAAACCAAGATCCAGGCCTTTAATGACTTCTTAAGCACAGCCATCAGTGTATCTGTCTGCAGGGAGAATGTTGACCATGTCGAGAGATTTACCTACCTCGGCATTGACATTCTCGTCTTCCTATGAAGTCAGCAGACTGATTGAGAGAGCATGGGGGTCATGAGGTAGCTGAAAATGGGTGCGTTGCTATCCTGATATCTTTGCAAGAGGATGAAGGTCCAAATGCTCAGAGTCCTGGTGTTCCCTTGTCTTGCTGTATGGCTGTGAGACATAGACACCTTTCCGTGAGCTGAGATGAAGACTACGCTCCCTTGGTACTCTGTCTCATCTGAGAATCCTTGGGTACCGCTGATTTGACTTTGTGTCCAAGGAATAGTTGGTAGCGGAGTCCCAAAAGAGGCACATTACCTGCATTTTAAGGGCACGTCTGTTATGGCAGTCTGACCATGTGGTGCATTTACATGAGGGTGACCCTGCTCACAGGATTCTCGTTGCTGAGGACCCGAGGGGATGGACCAGGCCGAGGGGATGCCTTTGTAGTATCTGGCTGCGGCAGATGGATGGTCACTTCCAGTGGGTGGGACTGGACCATGGGTGTGCGGGGGGGGGTCACCAGTCGGGATCCGGAGGAGTTTCACCATGTGGTGGGTGTGGCAATGCGCTGCATCGGCAAATGCTCCGTAACCTGACCTGGTGTCTGTCTTCTTCAGGTGCTGGTGCATCACACTTTGCAGTGTAAAAGAAACCTTTTGTGATAATGAGCTACTCCCATAATTATGTCGTATAATGTATTGAACCATTTTAGAAATCATAAAGGTAATTTTACTAAAATAATTTTAAGATGCATTCATTTGAAATATTAATGTTATCGCCTACGTCAACTAGTGTATTCCTGCGTGCAAAGGATTCTTACCCAACATAGTCAGTGCCCTCAGATGCAAATCTGTTAAACTAATGTTTAAGGACTAGTAACGTCACTTGCAGCTTTTTCCTTGAGCACTGATCTCAGCCGTAAGGAGCACAGGGAGGTGCAGCTGGACCGCAGACCCCAGTCGATGGTTCTGGTGAAGGGTACCGACACCTTCACGCTTCTCAATTTTTTCATCAATTACAAAAACTTGGTGGCAGCTTCGGGAGTGCAGGCAGGCCTGCCCCCTACACTGCTAGCCCCTGTGGCATTTCGGGCTGCTACACTGCAGACACTTAAGGTGATAGACCTTTTTACCCCTTCTATCCCGAAGAATGATTTGTAATATGATTCTCCTGTCAAACCTACTCCATGTTAGATGGCCACTTCTGAAGCGCTTGCCTCCTATCACAGGCTCGCAGTGTGACTGTGAAGACCCAGGTACAAAATGGTTACCAGGATATGTTCAGCTTGGAAGTCAGCGGCCCTGTGATGCCTCACACTCTCCATGGCTTAAGTCAGCTGCTGCGCATCACTCAGAGAGGTCGCTTCTCTGTGGGGCTGTACACCCACGAGCCCACCGCTGTGCTTAATACCTCACTTGGTTCCCCCAGGATGGACACACAACAGGTCAAAGTCCAGAGAATGAGCCATAAAGTGCTAGCTATTTTGCTGAGATTTGGGTGAAACACCATAAAAATGCTGACATGTCATCTTTAAATTAAAAAGAAAAAAATCCAGATGTACCTGGGAAGGCTGTTGAGCATATTACCAGTATGCTCAAGCCAACCAATATTTGTTGTTTGAAATGGACATAAATGAGTATGGAACAGGTACCAAATCCTTGTCCATGTCAACTTTGCAGTTTCCAAAGGTATTCTGAAACTTTCTCAGGTGAGGCCTTACATGAATGTTCTTTTCTCTTCAGGAGAAACTTGCTCAGGAGTTGGAAGCATGTGGCCTGGCCCTCAGCACGGTGCAGCAGTTAGCAGAGCCAGCTCGCTTAGGCAGGTCTGTGCTCAGGCAGCTTGACATGGATGACTACTCCTACTCGTGGAGGACCTGATGAAGTCCCACATGGCCTGCTCCTTTCCCTAGGCCCTTGATCCTCAGCACTGAATCACCTTCATTGGTCCTAGTTCTAACACTTGTTGGAGCAGGGTCTGGGCTTCAGCAGGAGCACGGCCAGCGCTGGACACCAATAAGCCCCTTGGATGCACATAGATCTCCTCAATATGGTGTGTCACTCTGCTTTATCTGCTGTAGGACCTAGTAGGTACCCAACAGCTGCAGAAGGACAAGGACATTTTTACAGTGTGATCGACACATCAACTCTTCTGCAGCAGGTGATAGATACACATTTTATAAGGATTTCACATACATGGATTTTGTGATTAAACTGTTTTTAAACTAACTGCACTTTTGTAAAATTCTGCTGCTGGTGTGGTTAAAGGATGCTGTCAGTTGCTGGTCTTCGTTTAAAAGAAGAATAAGTAACAGCTGTACATTTAACGTTTTCTTCACAAATACACACGTGGACAAAATTGTTGGTACCCGTCGGTCGATGAAACTCACAGAAATAATTTTAATCACATCCATCTATTTCCAAACCCGCTTATCCTACTAGGTCGCGAAGGGTCCGGAGTCTATCCCTGAAGCAACGGGCACGAGGCAGGGAACAACCCTGGACAAGGGGCCAGCCCATCGCAGGGCACACTCACACAATAATTTAATAATAATTTGTTACATTTATATAGCGCTTTTTCAAGCACTCAAAGCGCTCACCTCAACCACCACCAGTGTGCAGCATCCACCTGGATGACGCGACGGCAGCCATAGTGCGCCAGCTTACTGGTGGAGAGAAGACAGAGTGATGAAGCCAATCAGTGTATGGGGATGATTAGGAGGCCATGACGGTCAGAGGCCAGTGGGCAAATCTG
>JABFDZ020000039.1:160726-171072 GCA_019775955.2 Pollimyrus isidori
GACAGGTGGTTCTTCCTCAGAGTCCTCAGGAAGAAGAGGCGCTGGTGAGCCTTCTTGACCAGCTTGGAGCAGTTGGTTGTCCAGATGAGATCCTCGGAGATGTGGATACCCAGGAACTTGAAGCTGCTCACACACTCCACAGCCGTCCCTTTAATGTAGATGGGTGGATGTGGGTCAGCATTCCTCCTGTAGTCCACGATGAGGTCCTTGGTCACCACATAATTTTCATTACTCATAATCCTGATATCATCATATAACATTCTGTTTTCCTCTGCAGCTACATTAGGTGCTCTATAATTAACCCCCGAAAATTAGGCCATTTGAGTTTTTAGTATCTAGTTTTATCCAATCAGCAAAGTACTATGTAGAATGCCATAACAGTGCGGTTTGCCCCACCAGCAAAAGTGAGTTCTGCTACCATATACCCCAAACACCTGACCCAGCAACACGCATCTCACCCGCTTCAAGCACTCCACAGTACATGCAGATCATCACAGCATCCCACTAATCCTACAGATGAGGCATCTGTCTCCTTTCCTCCCACTCTTCCTCTGTTTGTCCCTCTCGCCCACAGAAGCATTGACTGTATCTCATCAATAGGATTCTGTGAGAGATTAGAATGGGTGTGCAGGTGCTTCTGGCACAGACTGCTGCCAGGTGGCACAACAGGCAAAGGGGACTGGCTACTTTGTCATCAAGGCCAAGGTCCTATGTCAGAAAGTTGTGCAGTTATATCAAACTGTATGTGATAAGCTATGATGCAAACTGCCAAAAGTCCAGTCATGACGCAGAGGATTAGACAGCTTCCCATTTTTTCTGCAGATTACAGCATCCTGATAAGTCACACAATGACGTCAGTAATAGGCATTGAATACAGAGACAGCTCTGACAGTTTACTTCCATTCTGCTTTTGTTAGGTCCAGTAGACCACATAGTTTATTTAACCCTCTGGACTCTAGGGGTAGGGACCACACTTTCACTGAATGGGGTATAGTCACACATTACATTCAATATCATAAACTTAATTCATAGCAAATAAATTATTTTTTATATATTGGTTTTGGCATTAAACTCATCTTTATCTTAGTGTACTTGTGACGGTCCGGTGTACGTGCAGGAGGAACAGAGGTGAGCCAAGGCGGAAGCGCAGGACAAATGGAGTTTATTCCTACACATACGGACACAAACACCTTTATGCCGCGTCTGCCGGAACAGATGCTGGCGCAGACCTAAATACAGAAAACGAGGCACACAACTGGCGAGCGGCAGCGCCACACAGGTGGAAACACTCGGATAAACACAAGAGGTAACGAGATGGGCGTGGCACACGAAGGGCTGGACCAGGACGGACGACGCGGTACGTTACAGTACTTTGTTAATATGTCAGATTTATGATATGTTTGTAATTTGACATAAAATTACAGACATTGAAAAATGCAGCTTGGAACAACTGCAGACACGTTATGAAAGTACATAGTAAGCAATGTTGCCAATTTGTTTTGATCCCAAATATCTGATCACCAAAGTCTTGGCTACATGAAGATGACTAAATGGTATAGTTGCACCATGCAGTTGGATAAATAAATAGGAAAAGCAGAACTCATGTCACTATTTCTGGCTCCTTTCATTGAATATGTAGAAAATTTCATGTGTTTGAATGAGGCATTGTCACATGGTCACGTCCCTACCCCACTTTTATGGTGCTAACGGGGCTGTATCTGGATCGCGTTTCACTGTTGCGCTGTTCATCAAATTACCACATGAATGCGATATGAATAATTAGAATGTGAATAGCAATCTTCGTGTTAGAGCGGTAGTACACACCCCTGTTGCCGGTAAAACAAAGTAAGGTGAGATGGTTTACTTTTTTGCCGATTTAACCTAATTTAAAAAAGAATTATACTTCTGATAATGGACATTTTGAAAAGAAGACTGATTATGGATTTAGTCAGCATTTTTTTCCATATTTCTATAAGATTTCAGTGAGTTATGAACTGAAATTACACGAGAAAGACACTCTGCATCGCTGATGATGCCGACGACTTCAAATGGTTAAAGGAAGGACTTTTTTTCCAAGTCTCCCTCTAGCCAATGGGGGGCAATGTAGGGCAATATGTCTTAACACCCTAAACAATGTGAGTTGTAATTACCTGAATGCGGTGATCATAATTGGGGTAGCACCCCTGCACCTGTGTCTTCTCTCTCTCCGGGACACCAATAGGCAGGGTTCTGGCCAGGATTGACTGTGCTGGGGAGAGGGCAGTGGAGTCAGTCCAGCACCAGAGTCCCTGGGGCCCAGCAGGTGGATTCCAGAGGGTTCCCATTCGAGCTGCTCCTCTCCTTCCACCAAGGGAGGAGGAGTGATGGCAACACAGTCTGGGACGTCCTCGGGTAGACGGGTAGTGGCGGAGTCCTAGGAGCCTTGGATGCTGCAGGAAGAGGCCTAGGAGCCTCGGCCACAGGGGCCGGAGCATCAGCCACCAAAACAGGCAGGACGGGCAGAGGCGCAGCAGGAGCCAGCTTGGGCGATGCGGGAGGCACAGTAGAGAACTCGGGCAGTGTGGCAGGTGGCAGAGACTGGGGCAGAGCAGTGGGCGGAGCGGCAGGCAATACCGGGACCTTGGTCATGGGTGGAGCCGCAGCAGGGACCGCCGACTCAGGGCCAGCAGAGGGTGCTGTAGGAACATCCACAATTGCCACCAGGATCAGGGCTAAAAAAAAAAGCAGGCATGGTCCCTTTAAGAGTCCCTGCAACCTGAGGAATAGCATCCCACGTGGCCCTGGCTCCCCTGTTACCCAGGTGCGCTACCCGGAAATGATCAGCCGCCATTAGCGGGGTCTCTGTTACGGTGATAGGGGCTTTTAATACTTGCAGGGGCAGTGTGGCGGTGATATCCTGGGTGATCAGGGATTCCCCCAATCACTGGCCGGGAGAGAAGTGGGAAAGAGAGAGGTAGATCCCAAGATCATCTGGTCCTCCACTGGTCTCCTCTTTTTCTGCTTTGTTTTCTTCCTCGGCGCTACTTGAGGTAGTACAGCTAGAAGTGCTTCAGAGGTGTCGGGGTGGCATTTTTCTCACTGGGCTTGATGACCAGCCGGATACGCCTTTTCATTATGCGCTTCGTCAGCTGCCAGAGATTTTCGCGTACCTCCTGCAGCAGACCAAGGCGGTGATCCTCGGTCTGCCGTGGTGCATCTTGAGAGAGGTCCATCATTCTGTGCTGACCAGCATGCGGCCCAGCGGGGAAGCAGGTGAGAGAGCCATAAATAGGATGAAACGGGTTTTATTTGGGCTGACAGGACTACTGGGGAGCACCCGGCAAACTACATCAATGACAGACTTGGGGAAACAGACATGAACATTGACTAAATACAGAAGACAAGCAGAAAATAACAGGCGACAGGTGATCACAATCGGGGTAGCACATGTAGGTAATAAGGGGGCGTGGCACACACGAGGAACGGACAAGTAGATCATGATATGAGTGCACAGGGAACAGGGTGTCAAGGCTGGATATGACTGTGTCTTTGGTTGTTACATATGGACTCTTATTGTATTTTAGTTGGTGTGAAATGATCATTTAAGTATATTCAGATACCTTATCCCCATCTCCCCCCACATCCCATTGTGTCTTTGCTTTTTGCAGATGATGTGTGTTATAGTGGGCAAATCCGGAAGCAGAACGAAGACAGGCAGGTATATCTAAAAGGGGTTTAATTCCAAGGGAGAAGACATATACATAAAAGGTCAATGATCGGACTGGGGAAACGAACGGAAACGCAGACTAAATACAATGAACTAATGACAACAATGAAGGACAGCTGGTGAACACCGGGAATCCACACCGGGTTAATGAGGGGGCATGGCACACAGGAGGAGCGGATGATCAGACCATGACAGGACCCCCCCAACGGCGCGCACCCTTCGCGCGCCTAAGAGGAGCGCAGCGACAGACAATGGGAGACTGGGGATATAGGACCTGTAAGATAAAAGCAAAAACACATCAATGAGGGATCGGGTACCACACAGACACACAGAACAGACACAAGGGCAAAAGCTAAGACAAGCTTAGCACAAGACACAAGACAGGGAATGCAGACAGGCAGACGAAGAAAGGAGACACAGAGGCAACAGCAACGCGTGGAACAAAAGGGGAGTGAACGGAGGAGCAACAGGAGGACGGGGAGCAGGTCACAGGGGGCACAAAGGGACCGAAAGGCACAGGGGAACCAAAGGCAAACACAGGGGGCACAAAGGCAGAGGGCAAAGAGGCAAAGAGTAGGGGGAAATGGGGAGCCCGAGAGGGCCCAGACGGGCGGCGGCCAAAGGGGTCGCAGGAAAGCGGAAGGCAGGAGAAGGAGGGGACGCCACAGGGGCCAAGGGATCGGGCTGAGGGAACACCGGAGGGGACAAGGAGGGAGCTGGAGGGGGAAGCTGCTTCTGGTGACGGCGCAGCCGGAGCCCGGCGAAGGCGCCGTCCAACGCCCAGGTGGAGCAGGGGGGCCCAGAAGCAGCCGACATGGAGCCGGAGATGGGCCCGAGGACTGGCACCGAGGCACCGGGGAAGGACCCAGAGGCGACAGCTGCCCCGGAGCCGGCCACCGAGCCACGGCCAGGGGCTGCACGGTTGAACCAGGGGGTAGGGCGGGTGGGACCCGGACCCGTCGTCTGTGTCCTCTGCCTTTGCGGGACACGGAAAGGCGGGGATCTCGTTGGGATCCTCTCTGGGGCCCCAGTGGTGGTGCTGAATGCCCTGATGCCCTGAATGCTGAATGTTCCTGTGAGTCGTCAGTAGGTGTCCACTTTTTGTTCCTAATAGCTCCATGTCTCTCACCCATGCCATATCTGCCTGGATTCATGACACTGAAAGCATTTGGCTCCAAACCCAGATCTATCTAATTTTGTTCAGTATGTTCCACATTTTTAAGGCCCCTATCACTCAGAGGCCCTCAGAATCGTCCTAACTTCCCCCCCTTTAAGGCTTCCCTGTCCTAGTGTGTCTGATACATTCACTCCTACATCATCCATCTAATCCACTATCCTTCATATGGTAAGGGCACAAACTATAGCACTACAGTCAACTTACAAGCAGGTTCACTAAAGCATTGAAGATACTGTAACACCTTTGACCTGAAAGTGGGAACTGACTCATGCGCTTGGTGTCAAGTGTACTGCTGTGTTGTTGCAGTGCCATTGCTTGCCACAGCCTAAACATGTGCCCTTTGTCTGAGGGTGGACCTCATCAACCATGCACATTTTGTTGAGTCACTGGTTTGCTCTAGGAAGATGGATGTCCACGTCTCATTGTCCTGCTTCCAGGTTCCACAAATTTTGGTCTGAATAGCCATCTTCAATCAGAGCACTATTATCCAATGTTCACATGATTAGGGTGATTCATGGTGCATACTCATTTAGGAATAAAAAACACCTTCTTCTGGTCTATTGTAAAATAGCTTTCGAGAAGACTGATAAGGCTGATTTATACTTCTGTGTAGAATCTAAGCAAGTAATATGACATGAGTACGGTGTAGCTGCTTACCCTGGCCTACACCATAGCCTGACAGGGACCTCCTCAGGAACTTAACTACAAGTGATATGACTAATGATGGTATAGATATTGTGCAAAACAATAAATCAGCCTATAGTCTGGAATAGGACAGCTTGTGGAATAGGACCATTGCTGTTCTTTTATAAGACCACATTATTATTTTTATATATAGTTTCTCTGCTGACAATTCTATCTATTGAAGGAAGAGAATGATTCCTGCCTTGTGCCCTGTGCTTCATGGTATAAGCTACAGGAACTTCCTGGGATAAGATACATGCATAATAATAATATTTTTTTATTATTATTATTATTATTATTATTATTATTATCAGCTTATTTGGTCTGGTTGGAACGTGACGAACTCTCTTCCAAAAAGCGGTTCGATGAAGCGAGCAGTCGTGACGCACCGGGAGAGAGGAGGCGTCATCTTCATTTTTACTGTCAGTGCCAACACAGTCTTTCCAGCAGAAACGCGTTCACCTCCTACGAAGACGGACGAGGTAATTTGAGAAAACAGCGACAGGGGGAGGATGCAAGCTGAAACAGAAGCTAAACTAGGAACAAAGGAATGGGAGCAGCTCCATTTGATGTGAACACGAGCAGAACACGAGGGAGCTTTTTGGACTTGGGTTGGGGGCGGAAAGTTCTACAACGGGATACTAAGTAAGAGCTTTTCTGAAAAAAAAAACGACAAACGCATCTTTCAAATAGTTAATCGACTGAAAATGAGTGATTATGAATCGGTAATAATATAGCGATGGAATTGCCAGAGAGTTGTGGAAATTCGAAAAATTTCTGATGAAATCCGAATGGAACACAACATGAGCATGGACAGAGCGCGTATCCCCGGCACCCAGCCCTGCTGGACCTTTCTCAGGGATATACTGCTCATTTGTCTAATCGCTGGTAAGATTAATTTAATAGTGACATTGTATGCCAACTCTTCAATTTTTAATAACTACAGAAGGTCGTCAGGTGTGTTTGTTCGCGTTATTGATATGAGTGTAGTGTTCAAATAAGAGCACAATGATATTCATCTTTTATTTAGTCTAGGTTCTGTAAGTGGGCACTGCGTCTTGTTAACTGTGAACATCATGCAAGCTGTTCTGATCACATTCCTGAAGCAATGTTCTTGTTTTTATTTAGGAAGAACACTTTTACAGACAGTGTCGCTACACATTTCTTTTTAGGTTGTTTAGGTGGAACGCATTTCCAACTCCAATTGCTAAGTTATTGCTTTATAGTCCATGTAGTCGTGGTGGGTGTCAGTCTTTGTCTCAGGGTATTCCAAGGGGATGGAGTGGGGAGTCCCCGAACCGGAAATGATCCGATACTGAGTATTGCTGTTTTGCACCTCAACCGCACATGGCTGAAATATTAACTATAGGACAGTAACTTTGTAGACGAAGTTTCTAAATTGTAGAGCTCTGTGACCCAGAGACCTTTAGCAACTAGTCCACACCCCTTATTACACATCACCAAGAGTTATTGGTGAATTTCTACCAAGGAAAGAATGAGACAGTGAAAACAGCATTCCTTTTGTGCAGTGAACTCTAGACCTGGTTTTTTTTTTCTCTCTCTGATAGGTGGGAGTTTGGCCCAGTGTGAGGACTGCCTGGAGTACTGTTGTGAGGGATCATCTCCCTTCTGCTGCTCGTACTATGCCTATGTGGGGGATGTTCTTTCGTAAGCGGTTTCTTTCTGACCTTTTTCCTCTGTGTGTCACTCTAGTGTGAGGCTCTCTTCTCTAATTGTCGGTGTGTTATAGAAGGATGGCCATTTTAGGTCTTATTTCATTACTGATGCTTTTTTGTTTTCGTAAACTTGTGGAAGTATTGTTTGGAAGCAGGTCCACATATAGAAAGTATGACAAAAATTAAAAACTCTCAAACTTAAAATGTCTTTTTTTCAGTGATCACTTTTTTGTTTACTTAAATATTCAAATCTTTTTATTGTTAGTTTTCCTGTGCTTTTGCATTTTTCCAATAGTGATAGGAATCATGAATTGTGTTAAAATGAGGGTCTAAATGGAGCCCTTGCAATGCTGGGTGTATATTTCTGTGTGTTTCAGGGGCACAGCTATTTCAGGGATCGTGTTCGCTGTTGTTTTTGTAATGGGTGCTGCGGCAAGCATTTTCCTATGCGTGTGCATGTGTGTGAAAAATGGGCGTAGTTCCAGAGTAGATGTCCTCAGAGCTTCCCACATCAACACCATCACCCAAGGATATCCAGGTATTACTTAAATTATATACCTATATTAGAAGAGATTTAGTGGTTATTATAACTGTATATCTCAGATTGAGAGCCGGCAGTGTGCTGATGTGATGTTCAGATGGCACTCCCAACTCTCTCACAAAGAATGTCACCAGCATGTGTCATCTTTCTGATCATATCCATTGTGTTTCATCTAACCTGTACAGTTAAATTCCAGGTAAATACAGATTACTGATTAAGTATATGTTTCAAATGTATGAGCGATCCTGTCGAAGAGTATCTTACAATATGAATAATAATAATATACAGTGGAACAGTGGCATCCCCTCTACATTGGGGAGCTAATGTCATAAATGATTTCCTTTTTAAGGTATATCTCATGACTTTCCTTTTTGGTTTGCTGCTATCACTTACCTTCTAAGCACCCATGGTTACTTATTTAAAAACAAATTAAAAGTAACAAAAGCAAAAAAATACAAGAATATTCACAGCACAATTAAGCAGCGATGTTCACTACAGGAGCGTTACTGGTAGACTGACTCATATGCATGCGTTCTCTCCTTTGTTTACGTGTAAATAGATGCATGGCTTTGTCAGACACGTTTTTAGCAGAAAAGGGTTGGTTAACGGAGAACCAAAAATACATTTGACAAGCAAGATATTTTCTTAAGAAAACAATATGGTCAAGAACAAAATGGTACGAGATTTTATATCAATAACAATGATGTGGTTTGTTCTGGAGTGTGCTGAGATATTTCTGGTGACATCCCAAGTAGCTTGAGAGTGACATGTCATCTGTGGGACTCCTTATGAATGGACATGCACATTTCAGCAGATATACAGTAATTGAATGTGATGGCTTTTTATATGCATTTCCTATTTCAGGTCCACCTCCACCTTACACGTACGACTATGAGATGTTCCCCCACCATGTCCCTCCTCCACCCTACACCCCAACCCCACCCAGGATGACCAGCTACCCTCCTCCTCCTCCTTACCCAGGACATACTTGGAAGTAACCCTAACCCCACCCCAAAGTGCCTCAGAGGCTGCGAAGTTCTATGACCTCTGTAGAAGCATAGGCTGGCCTAGTTTACATTGCTTGTTCTCTGTGTCAGCCTTATAGCATCAAACAAGCTGTTTCTGCCTAAATCTAAATAGGAACCTTCTTAGACACAACATGAATCACTCACATACTTATGTTGAATGCAGGTGTGACTGTTTGAGGGCCATTCATTCAGCAAAGAACTGCAGGCTTTTATGTTCACCAGATTGCAATACAGTACTGACCAGAATGCTACACTGAACCTGGGTGACAGCTAGTGAGTGAGCCAGACCATACTACCACATTTTGGTGACTATGCACTTTACCCCTGTTGGATTTAAAGAAAACTCATTATTTTCTATCATACTTATTGTGAAGGAGTTTTTTGTGTGTCTAATAAACAAATGTATATAAATCTGTATGTTTAAATTGCTCATATGATAAAATATTCAGCAATAAGGTCTAATTTTAAGTTACAAAATATGTTGAAGTCATGAAATAAAGAACCTGTTTACCAGAAGTGTCTGGAATGTTCAGTGTGATGTTCATAGGACAACCACGAAGGAGTTCACGGAGACTAGCACAAGAACAGGAAGTCAGTGACAAACTGCTTCTAAGCTCTGCACTCAATGTCTACTACATAGAGTTCTTTCAGAACTCAGTTCCACTCGGTCAAAACTTCTCCATTACATTTTAGGTATTTAGAAAAAAACCTGGTACATTGGGCGGAGATTAAAGCTCCTCCCTCTGTGATGTCATAAGCGGGAGGTGGGCGTATTCTTTGTTCTGATTGGTCGGTGGTTTTGGCCGATGGTATCATACATGCTTATGCCATGTGTTGCCTCTACCCTGCCATTACTTCAATGATCTCAGTCAAACTGGTAATTTCTTTGCTATGTTCTGAGATAACATAAATGATCCCCTCCAATTAGGATGGAGACCGTCTCGTTTATAAAAAGTAGGTCGTTCCCAAAAGAGGTCCCAATTATCAATAAAGGGTATGTTTTTGTGATGTAACCAGAAAGAGGAGCGGACCCATATATGCAAGGGATAAGGGGTTTAATGGCAAGCCATAAGGGAGTAGCAGAGGTTTCCAAATCTATAGGCAAAAGGCGTGGGTCAGGCGAAGGGGTCGAAGTCCAGAGGGTCAGTCCTACAGACAGGGACGGAGATGGGAAACCGGGGAGAAACGAAGGGCAGGAAGCTGGACGGCTTGGGACAGAGGGCTCAGGAACGGGAGCTTGGCTAGGGAGAGGGGAACAAGAAGCGCTGGGGCAGACAGGCAAACACAGGGCGAGAGGGCAGACAAGACAAAAAATAACGCTCAGCAAGGCACAGTCGGAACATTGGCACAATACTTCGCAGAGACGGACTGGTCTCCGTCTCCTTCAAGCGGGTGTTGCTGAGGGCTCATTCGCAACACCTGCCGAGTCCCGCCCCCTCGGGGCTGCGGACGTCACAGTTTTGGGATGCACACCAAGTCTCTAACCAGCAGTTTAGGGAAAGTAGCCTGCTATAGATTACATCCCCTCTATAAA
>JABFDZ020000039.1:270577-280757 GCA_019775955.2 Pollimyrus isidori
GTGCCTTATATGTTAGTAGGAGAACTTTGAAATCTGTCCTGTACCTTACAGGAAGCCAGTGTAAGGAGCTCAGAGCATGTGGTCAAACTTCCTGCTCCTGGTCACAATATGTGCTGCTGCAATAAATACCCTTGCGTTGCAGGGTATTTATTGTACGGTGTGTGCACGTCAACTCCTTCCTGCAGTTCCGGCTTGCATGTAGGAGATGCGACGCTACTGGTCCAGCCCTTTTAAGAGACAGCTTGCCACCAAGGGCTAATTTCAGCTGGAAATCCAGGGGATGCATGAGCCGGGGCTGGCCAAACTCCCAGCGGTGGAACCTTCAGTGGTTTACCACCTCCACCCAAACTGCTGCTAATCTCTGCTTCATGCCACATTTCCCTGCCCATTAAGATGGACCGCGTGACCGCATCCACCTTCCAGAAGATGCACGCTTATGCTGCACAGTCAGTGTGTTCTCTGAATGCAGTTACATTGTTATATCGATATGGTTCCCCAACGCGATGCGGGATTATCCTATATCTTTCATATCGATATCGTTTGAGGTCACACATGTGTGTGCGCGTTCTGAGCGAAACAGACCACTCCAAGGTAGCACGCGACATGGAGGAACACGCAGCGCCGGTCAACACAGAAAGCGTACTGGTCAGTAAAAAGAAAAACAATGGTTCACTTATCTGGAGATGGTTCGGATTTAAAACTTCTGATGAGCAGCAGAAACAGCCCATCTGCAGGGAATGTTTTAAATCAGTTGTATAGAAATGTGGAAGCACGTCAAATCTCTTCCACCACTTACAGCTTTATCATAAAGTGAAGTACGATGAGCATTTACAACTTCGTGCTACAACTTCGGCCACGAAGGCTACGCAAGCCGCAACCCAATCTGCCCTGAAAAAAAGCTCTCTGGAAGCATCTTTTACCCGAAGTGTGCCTTACGAAAAGAAAAGCGATATAACTAATGCGTTAACGTATCACATTGCTAAAGACATGGTTCCTATAGCAATGGTGGAAAAAGAGGGTTTTAAAATGCTGCTAAAAACCATTGACCCAAGATACCAGCTACCCAATCGCAGGTACTTTGCATCAGAAACTCTGCCGCAAATGTACAGTGATGTCAGAGGGAAGCTTTCTGAGCAGCTCGCAAAAGTGGCTCATTTTGCACTAACAGCCGATTCTAGCAGGACGTGAGCCAAACATGAGTCTTACAATTCATTTTACTGAAGATTGGGAAATGAAAACCAACTATTTCCCTCAAGACCACACAGGGGAGCATATAGTTGAAGCTCTACGTGATGCGCTTTTAAACTTTTTAAGCTATGTTTTCTATGGTTCTGTTTACTTTGTTATTTGCACAGCAGCTCAGTAGAGCTGTGTATAGTGTGAAGCAGGAAAAAAGATTTTTTTCATAATTTGAAATGTTGTGCAGCTTATAGTTTTAAGCAGGAGAAACACCTGTATTGTATTTTATTTATCAAAGATTTTTTTTCATAATTTGAAATATGTTGTGCAGCTTATGGTGTTAACTAGGAGAAATAACCTGTACTGTATTTTATTTATCAAAGATTTTGTGCAGCTGTTTATTTGTAAACAGAGAGGGAAACCCCTGCATTTGAATTATATTTTGCTCAAAAACTGTTTAATAAAGGTTTAATAAAGGTTTTAACTCTCAAGTAATCATTTATGGAAAAATACCGGATATATATTGTATACCGTCATTCCTCCTAAAAATAGAGATATTAATTTTTGCCCATATCGCCCAGCCCTATTGCTATCTGCATATCAGGTGGAGATCTTGGAGGAGATGGGCCAGCAGCTGGACTCAGGGGTGCCAAACCCAGTCCGTTGGGAGATTTGTGTGGTGAATGACCTTCTGCTGCGCTCCTCTGTAGCACAGTACAAGGCTGCGGTTGGGTGATGGGCTTGGCTATGTCAGGTGAGAGAGCCCTCTGGTTGATCATGTCTGCCTTGGAGGATGCCCAGAAGGCAGAGGTCATGGATGCAGCCTATGACCCCACCAAAGGTCTTTTTGGCCCAGCCCTGCATAAAACCAGCTGCCTCAGGAAGCAGGAGGATGAGGCTTTTAACCTCTGTGTACCTTGCAAACAGCAACCTCGCCCCCCTCAGATAGCCAGATCCAACTTTGCAGCAGCTATGGCAAGAGGGAGGCAGGCCAGAGCCAGAGTCCAGCATCCAACTCTGGGTGGACAGCAGGCAGTTCAGCAGACGGGTGGCTAACCCAGGGATATAGGGGAAGCACTCCTTTGCAGCTGTCGCAGAAAAGAACCATCCGCCCCACCCCAGGGGAGGAAGAAGCGAGCCGTCTGAAGCCTGCTTAGCCCCACCTACCCCCTCCTTCAAAGAGGATGAGGTTGGGGGCCAACCATTTTGTTCTGCTTTTAAAGGCCCCTGTTGTTCAGAGGGTCTCCACTGTAAGGTCTCCTCAAGTTCTGTGGCAGAGTGTCACCAAGCACTTTTCAGTTCGGGGAAAACAAAAATAAAGTTTGCATTTTTGCAGCCAGGCCGAAAGCCGAGAGCGACTTGCTCCCCACTGTTCAAAGTAAAAGATATACAAAATCTTTTCCAGACTCCATCTCCAGGGGGAGCTCATGCTCCTCAGACTCGTCACCACAGGGTGGAGGTGACGTCATGATCAGGCACCACAGATTCAGGACTTTTCAAGGGCTGCTCAGGTAATGAAGTGGCGCTCACGTGTGGTGCACCCATGCTTTTTGTCCATAATTATTCAAGGTTACAGACTACAGTTGCTATGAGGCCACCCAGGTTCAATGGTTTCTGTAGCCGTTGCCGATTCAGCTCAGATCCTAGACGAGATCATGTCTTTGCTATGCAAGCGAGCAATCAGAGTTGTCCCAGAAAGGGAAAGCTGACAGGGTTTTTATTCCCATTACTTTGTCATTCCAAAAAAAGAGGGCTCTTCCCTTCGCCCTATTTTGGACCATGTGTTAAAGTCATATTCTAAAGCACACTTTCAGGATGTTGACACAAAAAAACCCTCTATCAGTTGATTCATCCAGGTGATTAGTTTGTGTCTTTCGAGCTGTCAGATGACTGTTTTCACATAGACATCTATCCCAGATGTTTCTCAGGTTCACATATCGAGACACAACCTACAAGTATCAGTCGATCCCATTCGGATTGTCGCTAGTTCCAAGGGTGTTCAGCCAACGTGTGGAGGCCGCTCTGGCACCATTGAGAAACAACAGCATCAGGATATTGTCCTATATAGATTACTATTTAATATGCTCCCGTTCAAAGGAGCAAGCGATCAGATTCTGAAGTAGTTTTTACTCAATTCAGGGATCTGGGTTTCAAGATCAATATGGAAAAATGCCGTCTGACCCCTTCGCAGCTCACAGAATATTTCAGCCTCTGAATAGACTCCTGTTCGTATCGGGTTTCAGTGGCGGAGAGGAGGATAGTATCTTTTATGCAATGTCTCACCCGCTTTCAGTTAGAGAAAGTGGTTTTGTGTAGACTCTACCTGCGTCTGCTGGGGCTAATGGCGTCAGTGATATGTCTGGTGCATCTATGTCTCCTCATGATGAGGGACTTTCAGCGTTGGGTGGCACACTTAGGTGAAGGTGACATTGGCGTGTGTGAAGGTGCTTCACAAGTGGTGTACCAGGGGAGCTCCTGAGTAGGCCATCCCTTTAGGGGGGGTGTCCTCAAGAGTAATACTGAATACAGACCCGTCCCGGTCTGGGTGGGATGGAACCATGATGGGCAGAGCTGTGAATGGCAAGTGCCCCCCCCCAAATAGGCAAAATGCACTCAAACACTTCCTGGGTTTTCTCCAGGGTCAGCATGTTCTGGTGAAAATGGACAATTCAGCATTGGTGGTCTACATCAATCGTCAGGACGGCACTCGCTCTCTCCGGCTGCACCAATTTGCCAGGAAGCTGATTGTGTGGTGCAGCACCCGGCTCTTGTCTCTCCATGCAACACATGTGCCGGATGTCTTAAACAGGGGGCCAGACCTGCTGTCCAGAGGAAACCCCTTCTATGGAGAGTGGTGGCTTCACCCACAGGTAGTAGAGCAGCTATGGCAGAGATTCAGACGGGCAACCATAGATCTTTTCGTCTTGCAGGAAAACGCTTAGTGCCCACTGTACTTTTCCCTGTGGGAAGAAAATGCACCAATGGGTGAGGATGCTCTAGCGTACCCGTGGCCAGATGTCCTCCTCTATGCATTCCAGAGTCTAAATTCCTCCACATTAACTAGGGTAAGGGAGCAGGGTTTGGTGCTGATTCTGGCCATCCAAACACTGGGTGGCAGAGATAGTTCAACAGGGTCAGCTGTGGCCTTGATCCGCCGTATCATGAAGGGTGCCTGCCAGAAACGCTCAGTTTCTAAGCCGTCAGTATTATGGAATCTGTC
The DNA here is from genome assembly GCA_019775955.2 of Pollimyrus isidori. NCBI lineage: Eukaryota > Metazoa > Chordata > Actinopteri > Osteoglossiformes > Mormyridae > Pollimyrus > Pollimyrus isidori. The sequence goes on from JABFDZ020000039.1 coordinate 274,977, forward strand.
TAGGGTGTTGGAAACTGAAATAAAAGTAGCTGATTACGAGAAAGATCTGTGTGTGTATGTTGATGCTTCCATGTCCCATTCTCGCCAGTGTGGGGAAGCAATAAAAAAGGCCAATAGAATGTTGAGTTATATCTCTAGGTGTGTGGAGTTTATATAATTGTTTGGTAAGACCCCACCTAGAATATTGTGTGCAGGTTTGGTCACAAGAAGGACATTGCTGCCTTAGAAAAGGTGCTACGAGAATGATTCCTGGTCTTACAGGAATGTCTTATGAGGAGAGATTAACTGAGATGAATCTGTTTAGCCTTGAGCAAAGGAAACTAAAGGGGGATATGATCCAGGTCTAAAAGATTCTAACGGGTCTGGATACTGTCCAGCAAAATGGCTATTTCAGTATTAGTTTAATTACTAGAACTGATGGCCATAAGTGGAAATTAGCGGGAGAACATTTTAAAACAAATTTGAGAAAGCACTTCTTTATACAGCGTGTAGCTAGAGTATGGAATATTTGTTGTGTTCATGTAGTGCAAGCTAAAACCCTGGGTTCCTTTAAATAGATCAGATTTTAGCAACTCTGAGTTATTACTCAAGTTCTCCCCAAACAAGCTTGACGGGTCGAATGGCCTCCTTTCATTTGTAAATTTCTTATGATCTTGTCCCATCACCCTTTTGAGACTTTGGACGGGGTGGGGTTGAAATACCTCTCTCTTAAGACAGTGCTCCTTTTAGCTTTGACTACAGCAAAGTGAGTGTGCGACTTTCACGCCCCATCTGTCCGTTCTTGTTTGCAGTTTGGTTCGGGACTTACCAAAGTGTGCCTGTGTCCTAATCCTGCTTTTGTGGCCAAGATAGTGGGCTTGACCTACAGGTGCTCTACGGTGGAGCTGACAGCTTTCCACCACCCTCCTTTCTCCTCTGCTGAGGATCAGAAGCTAAACACATTGGGTTGGTTTCCCGTACCAGGATTAAGACTAGTCTTGGACTAAATTGATGTTTCAATGGAGATTCACCATTGTAACTCAAAGCTAGTCTAAGCTTAGGCTTAGTCCTTGACTGGGAAACTGGCCAATTGTGTCCAGTTTGGGCCCTACATGTGTATACAAACAGGACAGCAGGCTTCAGGAGGTATAATCAGTTGTGTCCTGGGTTCCCCCCCAGAGGGGCAAGCCACTGTCCCGCCTTTTTCACTGGATTGTACAGGCTATTTCTATAGCTTATTCTTGCAGGGGCTCAGCCTCCCGGGGCCTTAATGGGCTCTTTTTTATTATTATATGGGTTTGAAAATAAAGAGCAAAGTATAAAATCAACGGATTTCGGGGCGGGGGACGGCGTCATCCGGATTCAAAAGTCATAAGCAACTAAATGTCACTCCGTTTGGTTGCCATATATCATTCTTTTACCTCACCCCACACTCCAGCTCTTAATTGAACTCTCATGCTGAACTCCAGACTACCAGCTCCATGATTCCAAAGAAAAGAAAGTAGCTGTACATTGATTGGATAATTCTGCAAGTCTTCTCTTTTAGTATTTTAGGTGGGTGTTTCCTGATAAATTACCCATTCTCCATAGAAAAGAACATTCAACGGGCTTCTCTGGTGTGCCGGTGGGTCTGCGTCACGTGCAAACTGCAATGCACTGCATCCACTAAAGACCAGATGAGGTAAGGATACTTAGAATCTGTACATAATGAACAAATGTGCCATAGGGCTAGATTAAGGGAAGTACCAATGCTATTGTTTTAAGATTATACCCTGATGGAGTTTGAGTAGCACTGGTGATGTAATAGTTCCCCACCTTCAAACAATCAGCCAGGCCAGCTAGTCTACTAGTTATACTGAGCTTCTGTATCAGCACTGTTATACTCAAACTGCAGGTAGTGGGTCTGGAGTCCATGCCCCATAATGGTACTGAAGAACAAATTTCCAAAAGTAACTCAGTCCACAGGAGAAAAATTTGAAAAAAGTTTTGAGAAAAATTCTTAGTGACTAGTGAGTTGTTCCCTTTATGCAGCCAGGACTTTAGGTGATTGGTAGTGTCAATTTAGTAACCAAACATTGACTGAGTTTTGGAAATGTGCTCTTCAACTGCTTAAGGGTGGGTGACCCCAGGTATCTTAACATATGGGACTGCAAGAATGGCTGAAACAGAAAAGAAACATACAAGAGCACATAACATTCTATGTAAACACGTACTAAGATACACCAGACACACAAGTTTGTGTGTCGTCTCTACACACACACACACACACCACATTTATCAAATATAATACAAATGTAAATCAAATTCAAGATTCTCATACACTGTGGCTATGATGTGTAGTGATCCATGGAAATACATGGCACTGGTTGATTTGGAAGCAGTGACAGTGACAGTCTAAAAAGGTGGCATGACATGAGGTTGCAAGTCACCACTCAGCTCATCATACACAATAACGCAATACTTAACCTAGCATACCGCTTCACACTATCATGTGAAAGCTACAGCTAAAGACTACAGCTGTCAGATGGGACAATAAGCACAAACACCCAATGGAGTCCATCCATGGAAGATGCTCTCTCTACCACCCTGTTACAGCTACTAGTGAAAAACCAATAAAGACTAAGTGCCCTTTGGATCAAATGGGATAGTTAATATTTGAGGATACCAGTGTTTTCAATAAAAACCAGTAAAAATGCTTCATATTGTTATACTGGAGAACCTAACTAAGACAACAACAACAAACAATTACTTATATATATGATCCTGAAGTTTTTGGTGCTGAATTGTACTTTTATTAAAATTAACATGCCTAAATTTAAAAATGACATCTGTGCTTTGAAGTGAGAAATGAAACATGTACAATGATTTTGTGGCAGCTATGAGTTATAACTCAATATCTGAATGAATAAAGGCTTAAGTCAACTTTGGTGTGGCTCTCCTAAATGTTTGTGGACGAAAGCAGACACACTCATTTATTATACTACATGTGGCCATGACTAGGGGACTTAATTCTGTGTCTCTTTATTCTGTCATATTGCCGGCATGTAAAACCTATCTGAGATAATGCGTGTTGAGTCACAGCGGTGGAATACAGCTACATCTTCCCTCAAGACATCTCTCTCTGTTGCTCGTCAGACTGAATTCTGGGATTTTGGCAATGGGGAAATAAAACAGAGCAACATCAATTTACTATTTTTCAGGTTCTGAATGCAGAGATGCTGATGGCAAGGATCCAACCATGACTGGAGAATATAAAATAAAGACATCTATGCAAAACAGTACAGAAGCCCAAACACCCTCTCCAGGGCGTCTCAGGCAGAATTTTCCCTGTGATGGGCTGTTTTAGTGTGACATTGCTAGCACTCTCAGCACCCAGGAATGGCCTATACAAGAGCAGCTGGTATACCACCACTCTCATGTCACACACATCAAGAATAACATTACATGGCAGCTTTAAGCCTTGCTCTTGTCAAGAAGTGGAACTTTATACAAAATATAAAAGAAGTATTTGGTTTGTTTGTTTTTTTTTTTTTTAAATATAATTGTTTGTTTGTATATACATATATAAAACAAACATCGCATGAAAAATATAACCGTATCAAAATAACATTCTGAGTTTACTGATGGTCACCAGTTTTGAGTCCTAGGGGGAAGCTCCACACTTGCTCTGCCTCACTGGGACTTGAGACCCAGGCTGCTGTTGCTGCTCAGGGGATAGGAGTATGCCTTGCCCAGCACCATGCGATCTCTCAGCAGCTTGAACAACACATAATAACTGCAGAACAGGACAAGCCCCAGAGACAGGGTGTGGTTCCAGCGGTCAGATCGCAACAGTGAGTATAGCTGGTATAGTACCACACTGCATTCAATCCCAATCAGCAGGTTCAAGATGCGCAGTGGCTTGTGGAACAAAAACTATGAGAAAGAGAATAAGAGAAGGAAAATGTCACGCCAAAAGCTTCAGAAAAAACCTTCCTGTTCTTTGCTATGATTATGAATGCACATTACTGAATAACTACTTTTAATGACTTCATAGGACATACTACATACACATTTATCTACATATTATAAAGATGTCACCATCACTCTGCTTAATGCAATGACAATTGATAAAGATGTGGCACTTTCGTCTGATCACCAGATATCTTCAAGATTTACTACACCTAGTGCCATCATTTAACCCAAAAATATCCCCACAAAATTAGGAAAATGGCTTCAGAATGCTCATACATATGAAGACTCACATAAAAGCGGGCATGGGAGACATCAGAGGGCAGTGCCACATTGTATGGTCCAACAGCCTTGTAGAGGCAGCGGCTGTGCCTCACCAGCACCCCCTGGGGCCAGATGGTACTGTCCGACCACCTGCGAGAGCAAAGACAGATACACACACCCAGTCATACATCCCCATGAAGGTTGCCAGTCTTATCTGTACAATACAAGTGAAAACTTAGGTTATGGTAAAAAATCATTTAAATAATCATTTAAATAATACCAAATAAAATCACTGAGAAAGAACAAGCCTAACAGTCTGAATTCTTATTCTTGGAAGAATCAATAGAAGAGGCTGGTGAGTCAAAGGCCTCCTGAAAGCACATGGATTCCTGAAACATGCTGAAAATTGTCTGGGAGATACTGAGCACCATGCCATCTGATCAGCTTAGGCAACGATGTTCCTGTCCTGATCTGCCCATAAAGCTGTGCTGCATCATATCTCCAGCCTCCACAATGTCCACACACGACCAAACAAATAAGATACTCTCCAAGGTAATCTTCAAAGTAAGGACACAGATTACGAAAGGTACATCTGGTTGGACTATGAGCAAGCTGAAAGGGCATGTCTTGGTGTTCGGCAGATACTCACAGATGCTGTGGGGCATTACCATAAGAACCGTGCTCCAGCCTCTGCCACTTGCCCAGGTGAGCAGCTGAGCGGTGCAGCAGGTCGCAGTACTGCGGAGGCAGCAGCTGACTCATGAGCATCACAAATGCGTTGGTCCACACCATGATGAGATGCTCACATGACCAGCGCATGTCGTAATACTGCGTGCTCTAGAAGACAGCACTACCATTATTACTATGGCCGTTGCCACCTTCGTCAAAACAACCATGATCCGCACAGCCTTGAACTTACCTGAACAAAGCAGAGAGGCAAGAAGGCCACGTAGTAGGCGCTGAACAACGAGTTAAAAAGCACTTCCTTGATGCGGCGGTTGAAGTCAGCCTTCAGCCCTTCTACCTCAGTCCGGATGAGCTCGGGTGACAGCAGACAGGTATGGGTGGGGACAGGGGCAGAGCTAGACAGCTGCTCCCGCAGGTTCTCCCGCAGCAGGGCCAGAAAGTCCCTGGGACGAAAAGTTTGCCCATCTGGATCCTGTTCTAGGCATCCACAATCAGCTGCTGGGGCATGAGCCCGAGCCTCCTGGTGGAAACAGCACAGCGGCACGTACACGCCGAACCTGGGGAGCAGTGTTACGGAGATATCACACAAGATACCATAATGCAGCGACAGATGCAGACCTAAACCCTGCAGCACATTTCCCTTAAGAACAGCTATAGTTCATTCAAAACTAAAATGACTCATGTGCCCATAAATAACTAATATATGTGACAGAGCTGCTCGATTATGGCAAAAATCATAATCACAATTATTTTGGCTAACATGGGGATCACAGTCATTTCCCACAATTACTCTTGACTAAGGCCGCAATGTCCTTTTAAAGATACCAAACCTGCACACAATATTCTAGGTGAGGTCTCACTAAGGAATTGTATAATCTTAGCATTACCTCCCTTGACTTA
>JABFDZ020000039.1:396678-407731 GCA_019775955.2 Pollimyrus isidori
GCGTGGCGAAGCCGCCCGCCAGTCTCGTGCTTGGTCTTGCGTATTTTAGACTGCGTCAGAGTCTGTGCCGGCAGTCGTGGCATTAGATGTTTGTATGTCGAAGTGCATTTTGAATAAACCCCTCGTTTCCGTCAACCTGCTTACCTTTGCTTTGTCCGTCCTGCTCGCACCGCACCACCTCACGACAAGAATTATGGTTGTACAAAAGGAGCACAGACTCAAGAAATATGGTCAGGATGCTTCCCTGGGGAGGTGTTTCGGTCCCACTGGGAGGAGGCCCCGGGGAAGAACCAGGACACGCTGGAGAGACAATGTCTCTCGGTTAGCCTGTGAACGCCTCGGGATTCCCCCAGAGGAGCTGAATGAAGTGGCCGGGGAGAGGGAAGTTTAGGTTTCCCTGCTTAGACTGCTGATCCCACGACCCAGAAAAGTGGTAGGAGATGGATAGGCGGATGGATCACAGTGCAAAGACAGACAATAATGACCCAGCATACAGACACATGCTGCTGAGCAGTAGGCCACTAAAGATAAGCATACAGTAGCAATATAAGTAAATTTGTGGCACATGAAACTCAACCATGGAGACACTGGTACTGTCCCACCATAGATATTTGAATGCAGTTGTTTACTGTCAAGGCTCTGTGAATCGGTAGTCTTGTGAGGCCATGATCGTGTTCTATGCTGACACTTTGCACCAGCAGTTTATTGGTACCCAATAGCTAGATAATAGGTTATGTGTGCATCAGATATTAGCACATAGGATAAGAGTATGATGTACCGGTATTTATTTTTTGCCACCCCCACAAGTGCCAAGATCAAACTCCACTCACTTATGTGTTCCACCCAATGAAATTGGCTTCGGCCCAGATGAGATTTTTGTTTATTGATGACGTTGCAATAATCATCTTTCACTGCTGTTGGTAGATAGGGAGATTATTCTATCTGCAGGGTATTTTTTCATTCAGAATAACATACTAATTTTATGTAAGTTAAGATATGCAGGGCTGTTGTAGAGGTTTTTAAACAAGAATTCAAAAATAAATGTATCTAATGAGAAATATTTAATTTACTTTATTTGGCTAAATGGAATATTTTATTTAAATATTGGGCTGTACGCTAGGATGTAATTATGCATCTGTCCCTTAAAATTGATCATATAAATTAGCTGGGTGCTGATTCTTTGGACTAAATTAAAAGAAATCTTACCATTTGGATAGCAAAAACAGTACAATCAAAAACTTAAAGAAATGGTGTTTAATAAGATGCTGTATGATAACAGTTATGTTACTAGTAACCAGAGCATGTGAGCATAGCGGAGCGTACTAGTAACCAGAGCACGTGAGCCTATTTTTGTGTGGAATGCCATTGCCAAACCTGTCTGTTGTTGCCTATATGCTTAAAAATATTTTCTGAGTGACAATGTTGCCGTTGCTCATATTTGTTTAGGATAAAAGGCTTCAATTTAAGGTGACACTTGTCAAGCATGCAGACTATTTGTCCTTCTTTTAAATTGGAGCGAGCGTGAAATGATTTGACTGGAGTGGGAGGAAATTTTAATGGATTGAGGAGCGGTGTTGAGTGGAGCGGCATAGTGTGAATTAGGAGCGGCGGAGCCAAAAGCCTCCTGAGCGAGGAGCGGAAATTCTTACCGTTCCACTCCGCTCACATGCTCTGCTAGTAACATCTCAAAGCTACATCATGATTTAGTCCTTTCAAACTTCTGTGGAGAAGAAGGATAATAACTGTTTTTCTTATATATAAACGCATCCAAAATATTTATGATAAGTGCAAGATGACTTCAATGTTAGCAGATCCATTGCAGATCCCAAATTGAATTGCTGATCCGGACAGGACACTGCTTGCTTAGTAGTATGTTTCCCTTTCTACCCAGCCTGAAAATGAAGAAACAAAGAGTTATGTGAGATAATTAGTGTTGTTACAGGGGGTTCTTACAAGGCTTAGTCCCTAAGTAGTCTTACCTCCAGGACTACGCCGAAGGATGTACCTTCTGGCTTCATCATACAGGAAGATGAGGAGGGAGTAGGGGAAGGCGCAGAACCACCAGCACGGCCTGGCAAGACGAAGACAGACACACAGGAAAGCCGTCATTGATTCACTGCATGGCTTTTCAGAGAGCTGGTAATGGATTCCTTTCATGTGGGTGATTTTAAATATAAAATGACAAACACTCACTTTAGTGGGTACATTCTAAGGGCAACATCCATGCCCGGGCAGTAAGAGAGAAAGGCAGCCAGAGCTGTTTCCTCAAATAATCCAAAGATGAGTATCTTATTCCTGGCGTGGATGAAAAATGCCACATTTTCACATGACTCAATTCAATTTGCATTTTATGGTACAAAACACTCTTTTGAGTTGAGAGAGCTGCACTTTGTTACTGTATGTTTGCTTATGTTAAGAGAAAGTCAGTAGCCTCATATACGCACTTCATGCCTTGTTGAAGTATAGAATTTCTTCTGGTCTTGCAGATGATCAAGTCAGCCCACTGTACAATCACAATGCTGGCAAAGAAAGCAGTGTGGCATGTATATTCCACAATTTTTCTCTGTTCATACGTCTAAGATGTGTAAGAGAAAAACAGAAAATTAGTATTCCGTTGGTTGCATATTCCCACATGAAATTTAGTGGTCAAATGATCATGTGGATAAAGACCAGTAGTGGATGGGGTTTTTTTAAATGTGGGAAGCATAGTACCAGCAGTTGGCAGCTTCATCTTATTTTAACCAGCTACTTATATGTAAATCCTGCTGTCCTTTATTTTTGTAAGAAATCATCTGTTATCCTGTCTTATTACACGGCTCTCTGGAATGCTTGATTCTGATTGGTCAGTTGAGACATTTGCAGGTTCGTTCTTTTCAAATAATAACCGCTCCAAAGTAATAATGCACAGCCGGTACTACTTGTATGTTTAAAATCATTAAATGTGGGACCACATTTACAGTGTCACAGTTCACAATTAATAGAAATGTGAAATTTAATACTTGTAAATAAATAATATACATGCGTTATTATATATTGTTATGCGTTATTATATATATGTAGATGTTATAAATTGTCTTACTAACGTTTGAATGTTAGTCACGTGGTACTATATCATTTCGCAGATGGATAAAAAAGTTAATTTAAAACAAATATGCCAATAAAATGTTTCAAACTCATATTCATGTCCAGTTTTTTTCCTTATGTGGTAATAAGCAGGATAATGTACAGACAGCCGGTAGTTTTCGCGAAATAAGCCCCTTCAGTGTGATACAAGACCCTCCGCATCGCGTTGAGCCCTGATCACACTGTCGGGGCTTATTTCTGCGATAACTACCGGCTGCCTGTACATTATCCCTTACATACTAGCATGGGGTCTTCTCAAATAATTTGACTTGCGATTTCTTGAACATACTGACAGCCAAGATAACTACAAAACTAATCTAATCTACAAAGAAAATTACTGAATTTACTGAAAATCAGGAACATTAATGTTATTGTAGTTTATCCTGTCGTCAAGATATCTCCCAAACATCATGCAGAGACGCCTGGCTTCCAGGTAATTCTAAAATATATGACTGTAAGTCTGTATAAGCTAAAAACCATGTATGAAGCTCACATGAAAGTCAAGCACGGCATCTGTGCAGGCTCTGAAAACACATCATTGAAGCTGACTGACCAATAAGGTTTTGTCTATTCTTTATTTAGACAAAGTGTACAAGAATATTCCAACTTCTAGTGAAGCATGGTGTCAGTAGATATCTATGGCCTGTATTTATCCTGGCTGTCAAAAGCAATTCCCATGAAAGGATAAGCACTGTAGTTCAATTTATTTACTTTTAATCACAAATAATTTAAGTGTACATTTAAGTGCTGACTACTTAAATTCTTTTGGCAATGTTATGGGGGAAGCCAAGCTTCTCGTGTAGTCTTAACTGTTTGAAGTACTAACCCACTGCTGACCATAGCTGTCCTCCAGGTCATTGACATATTTGTCATCCCAGCCAACACGGATTCCCAGGAGTGTAGAGGGAAGAAAACCATTCTCAGCCAGGATGACAAAGTAGGTGAAGAACCCTGCTGTGGCTTGCATCATGCCTAAGGATCAGATGTCAGACAGGATTGTAAAACTGCTTACATGTGTACCTGGGTATTCATTGGAAGCTCGGCCTAGCTGCACTTATGTCAAATGACTCCTCAGGAGCATATATGGTATATGCCACACCTATATGTCACTCTGGAGAAAAGTATATGCTCAATAAAAGGTAATGTAAGACTTATAATGTTACAGAGTAAATATATAATAATTAATTCAGTTTTAAACCAATTTTAATTTATAATACAGCCATCAAATCTAAGTTTATGAGGTTCCTGGTGGATATAGATGAAGATCACAATATCATTGTATATGCATGATATCGCTGCATTTGTGATATCTTACCTATCTGACCATAGGCTATACTGATAAGTCTCTCATTCACCAATTTGTCTGTTATGGGATTTCTGGGCTGCCTCTTCATGATGTCACTCTCAGCAGCTTCATAGGCCAGGGAAATAGCAGGAACCTGCCGGAGAATATTAGTGATGAGGAACCTGATAATTCAGTCACCGATCTACTCAGTAAGGCTGTTTTATTCACTCACCATGTCAGTTCCCAAGTCAATACAGAGGATGGTGACTGTTCCCAGGGGTAGAGGGATGTTGGCAATAATGAAAAGGAGGAATGGAGAGATCTCTGGGATATTGCTTGTCAATGTGTACGCAATGGATTTCTTTAGATTGTCAAAAATTAAACGACCTGAAAATAGTGGTAGAAGTCATCAATGGCTGAAAATGACACTGATTAGGTAACTCTTTGAAGATGCCATTATCTGAAACTGCTTTACCTTCTTCAACCCCAGTGACAATGGAGGCAAAGTTGTCATCCAGAAGGATCATATCAGCAGCCTGCTTGGAGACATCAGATCCTGCGATTCCCATAGCCACACCAATATCGGCCTTCTTCAAGGCAGGGGAGTCATTGACACCATCGCCTGTCACAGCTACAATGGCACCCTGTAGGTTAAAAGTAGGTGGTTACTTGTATTTTATTTAAAATTTATTTTTCGGTTATAGGTCTAGATATATACAGCAGTTTCAATATCCCATACGAAACTTATACAATTAATACATTGAAGAAGCATAATGAAAAAATACAATACGAAAGAAAGAAAGAAAGAAAGAAAGAAAGAAAGAGAGAAAGAAAGAAAGAGAGAAAGAAAGAGACAAAGAAAGAAAGAGGCTTTATTGATACTACACTGGGGAAAATTAGTTGCAACAACCAGTAAATAAAAAGCGAAAGAAAAAAAACAGACCAAGAAATACTGTAACAGATACAGTCAATAACAAAATTAGTGCACACAATTACACATATTGCACAGAACCAAAATACACATACATACAGATTGCACCAAGTGATGTAAATATACTTGTATGCCTATACAGTAGATATGGCATAATATACAGAATAGTTACAATTTATGAACTTTAGGTGACTGAGGTCTTATAAAGGTCTTATAAAGTCTGATGGCAGACGATATGAATGCATATATACATAAATACATACATGTAATGTATAATAAACAGGATTAAACAGAAAGAAATAAAGAACTACATGAGTAACACAAATGAATTCATTTGTATTGCATGAAAGATTAAAACTTCCACATGATGTGGCTAGTTCAGGCAACTCAATGCTTCAGTTGCCCTGAACAAAATCAGTTTTGTGTGAACTTTTAATAAACTGGGAGTAGGCCAGTAAAAATGTATCCCTCCATTTCTGGTTTGTCCAGTTATACTCATCTATGAATGGTTAAGGCATGGTTTTGTCAGGTGCTTTAAGGGGAGAGTTATAATTAGCATTTCAACATCGCAATGTACCTGTCTCTGGCAGCCCTCCACAATGATCAGCTTCTGCTGTGGAGAGGTCCTAGCAAACACAATTTCTGTGTGGTGCTTGAGGATGTCATCCAGCTGATCTGAGGTCAGATCCTTCAGTTCTCCCCCATGGACCACACAGGCCTTGGCATCTCTGTAATTTATAGCATAAAGAAACTTAACATACTGGGATATAACTGACCTTATAGCAAAAGTTATTATTCTTCATCTCTGAGGATAATTATTTGAAAACCATTATCAAAGTATACCTGGGGTTCACTTCTCGAACTGGGATGTTCAGCCGGGCAGCAATGTCCTCCACAGTCTCATTGCCCTCTGAGATGATACCCACACCCCTCGCAATGGCCTTAGCTGTGATTGGATGATCACCAGTAACCATGATAACCTGAATTAAGAGTGGAATATTAATCATAAAATGCAAGAGATGCAAAAATAGGTCATGTACAAAGATAAGGCTAACGGAGAACTTGACAGACATACTTTGATTCCAGCACTCCGGCACTTGCCTACAGCATCAGGCACTGCAGCACGGGGAGGGTCAATCATTGACATGAGACCAACAAAGCACAGATTTTCAGTGGGGAAGTTCACATCTTCAGTGTCAAACTGGAAGCCCTCAGCAAACTGGTCATCCGGAAGGAAGAAATGGCAGAATCCTACAGTACAGAAGTATGAGAACATAGTGATATTCATTGTCTGTGAGCTTTTCTACAAAAAAAAACATTGCATTTCAAAGTCATAAAAATATGTACATTTGTATTTTTAAATTAAATACTGTATGGCTGAATAATGGAGGCTGAAACAGAGTTTCAAATTTGAGAGTATGAATTTATATTTCACATTCATTGACCTAATACTCTCTCTCCCAGGCCACCCAGCTCCAGATAGGCATTTTGAAAGGCATCCTTCATCTCATCATCCAGGGGCTGCTCCTTGCCCTGGATCAGGATGGTGGAACAGCGGTCCAGGATCCTCTCTGGTGCTCCTTTCATGACCAGCAAATGCTTCGACTCGGAGGTGTTAGGGTTCTTGTGGATGGAAAGCTGCAAGGAAATTTGGTATGCAAAACTATTTAAAAATGTACACATACAATGACTTTATACTGGAAAGATAGATAAAACTTTATTTACCTGATATTTGTTGGTAGAGTTAAAAGGAATCTCTGCAATTTTGGGATACTTATCCCTCATGTCCTTCACAGGGCCACAGCATAGTTCAATGCATTTCAGGAGGGCTGACTCTGAGGCATCTCCTGCAACATCTCTCTAAGAGATTAGAAGGTAAGTGAGCAATTTCACAGAGGAGTACACATTGATCCTCTTTCGAGGGAGGTTTACAATATTAAGGACTTTTTACATAAAAGGGAAATACCTTCAGAATAGGAACACTACTCTGTTCAGCCAGGAAGACGGCACGATTGCAGAGGCCTGCAACTCTGGCTAGAGCAGCCCAAGTGGCAGAACTCCTATCAAAGGAGGTGCCACTCTGGTTCTCCGTGGTGTCAGCCTCGTGGATCTGGTTGTCAAACCACATGTGAGCCACAGTCATGCGGTTCTGCGTTAAGGTGCCTGTCTTGTCAGAGCAGATAGTGGATGTAGAGCCCAGGGTCTCCACAGCCTCCAGATTTTTTACTAGGCAGTTCTTCTTTGCCATGCGTTTGGCAGTTAGGGTCAGGCACACCTGGGAGAAGGAAGCAATATGATAAGCAAAGCAGTTGGAGATGCCTACAAAGAGCATGTATTTTGCCTTGACTTATGTTTACAGTTCAGAATGATTACAGGGGTTGACTCCACTCACAGTTACAGTGGCCAGAAGCCCCTCAGGCACATTAGCCACAATGATCCCGATGAGGAAGATGACAGCTTCCAGCCAAGCATATCCAAGAATGAGGGAGAGGATGAAGAAGGTTACGCCCAGGAAAACAGCCACACCCGTGATGATGTGGATGAAATGTTCGATTTCAATAGCTATCGGGGTACGTCCGACCTCTAAGCTCGAGGCAAGGGTGGCGATGCGACCCATGACGGTACGGTCTCCAGTGTTGATGACAATACCACGGGCAGTGCCTGAAAGGAGGAAACACAGGGCAATTTTGGGCTGGATTTACAGCTAGGAAAAAAACGGTCAAAGTATTCAATAGAAAAAGCAGCTAAAAATCCAAACATTAAACTATGTTCCTCCATCCACCTTCTAACCATAGTGTAAGTGCAATATAGTATAAATTTGAGTCTGGAGGTTTATCCCAGGAAACACGAGGCAGTTTAACACCTTGGACAGTATCCCAGTTCATTGCCATACACACACAAAATTTATAGAAGTTTCTAATCACAGGAGGAAACTGGAGTGCCCAGAAAAGGCACAAAAAACACATGGAGAACATGCAAACTATACACTATGAGTGGGGGAAAGCCTTAATGATTTGTAACTTGGGGTAGATGCAACTGTATAGAACAATAGATCTGACCTAAAAGCCTTCCTGGTTATTTAAAGGCTGTGATAGCTAATCAATTACCCTGCATGTGTGAAGCAATATTCACGTGTCCTCCACTTTACGGAAGTTCACTTCACTTATTGAAAAATATGCATTAGTATCTGTTTTCGCTAACTGAAAGAAATCCGAAGAGGATTATAACTTGAAGAATAAAGGTGAAAAACAAAAATATCATTCAGCGTTTATTTTACAGCAAATTATTATTCGGGCAGCACGCACCCCGATCAGCGAGAGTGGCATTATCAAACTTCTTTTCATGGAACTACACTCAGCATCAAGCTATGTCTTTGAGCATCTGTGTTTTATCTCCAAATCCTCTTTGGATTTCTTTCAGTTACCAAAAGTACACTGTACATAAATTATTTCTGCTTTAAATAGGCTGTGTATTTATCATCTAATACTTACTTTTACCATATATTAGCACTATTGTAGGTTTTATTCATTATGTATATTTATTGTTATGTATGATTTGGTAGGTTATTTCTTTGGTCTGGGAACGCTCAAAATTTTTTCCCATATAAATTAAGGATAAATGGTTCTTTACTTCATTTTAGCTTGTGAGAGGTTTCATAGGAGAACTATTTTTGGACGGTGGAGGAAATGTGTATTTGAAAAGTATTACAAACATGATACTGAATTCTGACAGGATACTCATATTATATTGTCAACTAATTACAATAAACTATCCAATCCAGACCCACAATTATTTATTCACATAAATGTTTTTCAGTTCCTCTGTGTCGATATACCTTCTACACAGTTAGTGGAGAAGAATACAATGTTTCTGGTCTCCAGGGGGTTGTCATTGGAAAAGTCAGGAGACCGAGTTTGAGGTTCTGATTCTCCGGTGAGAGAAGAGTTGTCCACCTAAATAAAGATCAACTGATTAAAAACTGAGGGATAGATGGACTAATGTAGATTGCTCTAACTACTACTCCCCAGTAAATCATGACCCCTCAGATCTAGAACACTCATGAAGACAAGAGCATCCATGAGGTGAAAAGGGTTGTACTTCTCTGTTATGGGCCCAAAGCACTTGGTCAACTTACCTTGCAACCATGAGCAGAAATAATGCGCAAGTCAGCGGGAATTCTATCTCCTCCTTTCACCTCCACCAGGTCTCCTACTACTACATCCTCAGCATTGATGCTCTTCTTCTCACCATCCCGGATCACCAAGGCTTGCTAGAAGACATACACAGTTTGGTTTGCCTTCACAGAGTAAGGCCCAGCGAGCCAAGTCTATAACATATTTGCTGTATATATTCCAGAAGGTGACACCTGAGGAACCAAGTTCTTGAAAGAGTCCATGATTTTGGAGCTTTTGGCCTCTTGGTAGTAGGAGAAGCAGCCAGTGATGATGACAACAGCAGAAAGCACAACCCCAAGGTACAACTATGGAACAAGAGAGCAGCCATAAAAACCATGAAAAGTAAACTGTCTCTTCCTGCTATTTCAAGGCTGGGACAGCTGGCATATTACATTGCATGTTGAAATATCCTGTCTGAAATAGCAGGGTATTAATTTTTCATTTTTAAATCTCATGCAATTGTGAAAGATACACTATATGCACACTATATGCAGTAGAAATGCCAGTCAACCTAATTGCAAACTTTGACTGCAGATGGAAATCAGAGTACCCAGCAGAGACAAGCGCATCACAGGGAACACATGTGAACTTCACTGCCAAAGAACAGTGATGACATTTAAACCTCAAGTCATAGAATAAAGTGTGAAGCAACAGTGCTATCCACGGAGCTGACCCAGAAATATCTGCATTTTTGTATTTTAGAAAACTTTTAAAAAATTATTGATGTTATTACATTATCGTTGGCAGGTTCATCTTCAGAGGCAGCCTGGATTCCATATGCCAAGAAGCAGAGAATGGCACCAATCCACAACAGCATGGAGAACCCACCAAACAGCTGCCTGCAGAACTTGACCCACTCTGGAGTGGTGGGGGGTGGAGTCAGGGCATTAGGGCCGTCACGGGCAAGGATCTCTGCGGCACGCATGATCGTCAAACCCTGGGCAAGAAAGACAAGACCGTAAGATCACTGTGAGCCTGTATCCAAAAATGGACAGGGTGCATGGCAGTGTACACTTTGAATGGGATGCCAGTCCAGAGATGATTATGGCATAGGTCAGGCCACATCATGCTTGGATCACCATCATCTGCTCATTTGTACAGGCTGATGCATACTCCATGAATCTGTGTAATAAATGATGTCTATTATAAATATGTGAACCAGAAGCTCACCCTGCTCAAATCGGTGCCGTATTTCCGGTGAAGTTCATCTAGCGTCAATTTGTGGTCATCCTGCAGTGGAGCAAATCAGAAAGAGATTATGTGCCCAAAACCATAATTGAAGTCTTTTAAAGACATTCTTTACATCTAAACTCATCAGTTATTATTACCAGCTATATCCTCCTGAGACCCAAGGAAAAAAGTGTCCTTCAATTTTAGGATATTTGTATTTGCAGAAAATAACATCTTACAATTTAGATTTTTTCTAATTTATTTTTCTTTTTAATTTCACAGCATGTCCTCTTTAGTGCACAACAGGAATAAATATGTTTCCTTACATCAGTGAAAAAATAGATGCAAAAACAAAATGTCCACTACAAT
>JABFDZ020000039.1:407831-421410 GCA_019775955.2 Pollimyrus isidori
ACAACAGGAATAAATATGTTTCCTTACATCAGTGAAAAAATAGATGCAAAAACAAAATGTCCACTACAATGGACATAAAGAATGGGTGGGCTCTCAGGAGGATGTTGTTTGCTTATTTCTTTATTCATTCTTTCAGTTTGGGTTACAGGTTTTGATATCAGTATAAAAGCAAGCATTGAACACAGACCAGGTCCACTTCCTTCTTCAGCTCATCCATGTCCTTCTCTTTCTTCTTCCCTTTAGACTTTTTCTTGCCATCTTGCTCAGATGTAGCTGCCAGCTGGTACTTCTCATGGCCTTTCTGTGCCAGGTAAGCGAAAGAGGGCAAGTTGATTTGTGACAAATACTTACTAACAGTTAATACTGGAATCATTCACACCAGACTGTATTCTTTAAATTCCTCCTATTATGTCTTTATTTGTTACGAAATGTTACTATGATTATATGATAAACTGAATAAGTTTCTGCTCCGTCTGAAAAATCACAAATCCAGTCCAAGATCACAATGACCCTGAAGCCTAAGTCAGGGTATTTAATATGCTAGCCAGAATCCCAATGCACTATAGGCCACACACACCATGGGAAAACCTGTAACTAGGATAATATACAACCTCATTCCTGGGGGGGGAGGCAGGACAACAGGAATGCCATTAAGCAACGAGACACACTAACCTATGATCCTCCAATCCAGAGCCTAGTCAACTAATCATTTCAGCTAAATTTTCAGCAGTTTAAAAATACAATTGCAGAATCCAAGACTTGTAAATCGCCATTGATTCACTGCCATATCTGATTAACCCTGAGAAAGGCTGCTGAACTAAGAAATCTGTAACAATGATCTTTGCTGACTTCACAGGAAAAGCTGATGTTATGTGAAAATAAAATCATGCTGTGTTGTGAAATTAGCAAATGCTGGGATCTAGATCTAAGATAGAACCAGTAATGTAACTGCCTAGTCATTCAAATTTATTTATTTTTATTCACTAAATAAAAAAAATCCAACTGTTGATGGTATTTCCAAGAATCACTCTAAGGGTTTCTGCACTATTTTTAGTTTCTTTTAGAGTTATATAAAGATGGACAAAGAGAAAACAAATAAATAGACCAAAACCTTATATGTCACTAGCTTTTCAACAATGAAAATATAATACGTGCTAAAAAAAATAGAGCACTTACCCCAATTCCCATCTTTTTTTCCCCTGGTGTATCAGTCAGAGATTTCAACACTGAGTCAAAAATAATGCCAGATGTGCTTCAGAGCTGAAAGACTGTACCAAAAAAACTAATCACTCCCTCTGTGCCATCTGCAGCACACTCTGAGCGACCTAGGTCATCCCAGAAAGCCAGAGATGCTTATATACCCTCCCAGTGCAATCCTTAGAGGGAGGTACAGAAGGGCGGGGCTTGGGGATGACCTTCAGCCTTCATCTCTCAACTTTCATCTCCCCATCTAGGTTAATAAAGTCAGTTGTTTCATTATTGCAGTCATTCAATACAAGAGACAGGAAGCTGGACCACAGATGGCCTGTTGTACCAGATAAGGCTGAATCAGTCAAAAGTATGATCTGAATATGATGTGATATGATCTGAAATCCACATAAACATCACATTTTGTATATATAGTTGTGAATATGTGCCACTCTACTGCATGTGAATATCCCATTAAATATTCTATTAAACATACAACATTAAAAACTTAAAGTTATTATGTGCTTTTTTATACCCCAACTTAGAGGCAACACATAGCAATATTTTTGATAATAAAGCAATCTGGTATTTTCCAAGCAGTTTTCTTTCAAGGTCAAATAGTCTGAAAGTCAGTTCTTTCTGGTAAGCTTTTCTTTAATGTAGGGATAATTTAAAATCTATTTATAACTTTAGAACTAACAGAACTAAAAAACTAAAGAAGACTAAAACTAACAAAGGTTACTTTATTTTAACTGTTTTAGAAGCTAAACCTGTTGAATCAAATGACAAACAAACTTTCTGCATTAGGGAATGTTATAGTCTAAAAGCTAAAATGGCATTCTCAATAAACATGGATAAAATCACTTGTCTCTCTTAGAGAAAAAAATCAGTCTTTTAACACTCTTTCATTTCTTTGATAGGCCATTCTTATTAAAGATCTTTTATAAAAGCAGGGCTTTGTTTCAATAAGCCAATGTAAGATAGTAAGGGTATGATAAAGGAGTAAATATGGAGGGTATATTTATTTCTCTCAGTATTAATTGTTAATCATTTATGTTGAACAATATCTCTAAATAGTTAAGCTGAGTAATGTTATATTCTTGCAGGGATACAAATATATTTCCTTTAGCAAGACAACCTTTAACAAATTTCAGAATTGCTTAATCTAATTTGATTATGTAAAAAGCCTCCTTAAGCGAGGATTGTATACCTATTTGCATTACACCTTGCATATTTAACTCCTTATGATCTGAGTTACCATACACACAATGACTAGTGCACAGAAAGCAGAAAAACCAACCTGTCTGATATATAACACCCCAAGACACTATTCTGTATGTTTGGTAAAGAACTTATGGCATTTTCCATTAACCAGCAAAAGAGTTATAGAAAATCTACAAAAGAAAGTGATGGAATGGTGTTGAGGGATGTAATTGGCCATATGGGTGAAATTTAGAGAGCAATTAAGTCAGTGGGACTTGATGATATGATGAAAGCTACGCTCCTACTGTTATGCACTAAGGCACTTATGTGATTTGAGCATATTTTAATAATTAAACTCTAAACAAGCAATAGATGGTAAGATAATCTGACCACTTCTTTCTTTTAGTTTTACTGAAGTAGCACAGCCAAGTAGTTGAGTCAGGGATACCACAGCAGCGCTATTCACGAGTGGTGTATTGTCCTCTAGATGTGTCAATATATGGTTTAAACTAAAAAAAATTGACACAAAAGGTTTTTTATGGATTCTATTACTATTGGACCTGCTAAATGACATACTGAAAATCTAGTAAAATCTGACCTTGAGAAAGGGGTCATTTTCAATATGGTGTCCAAGATGACTGCCAGGACCTTAAACGGGGTCTATCTCAAGTACTATCCAGCTTAGAAGCTTGAATTTGAGTTTAAATAATAGGTTTTTGATCCTGTAAGCCAATTAGTATCATCAGTTAATATTAGAAGTATTTGTTTGTATAAGTATTTGCTGTTAGTAATAAAATTATTGATTAATTATATAATCCTTTTCACCAAATTTAAAAATAGAATTTAAACAACCTTTCATATAATTCGTCATCCTCTTCATCTGACTCTTCTGGAAGGAATTTATTGTGTGGATTGTCACATCTTTGATTTTGATTGGATCCACAGGCAGTAGTGCATGGTAATCCATACAATTGTCTACAAGAGCAGTGGAGTGTCTTGCAGGGATTGGTGCAGTTACAGTGAATAACCTTCAGTAGACTATGAGGAGCAGCATTCATTCTTGACATGATTGGGATGAACTGATTATCCAACAAGTTCCACCCCCAGTTTTTGGCATTTGTACCCTCTGTATTTCCTGTCCAGATCATACTCTGGTAGTATACTCTGCGACAGAGAAGTTTAGTAGCAGATTCAGTTGAAGGCATGCGCTCGGGCGCTACAAATGATGAAGCAGAAGCAACCTTCTTGCAAAAGATGTTGTGCCGTAATGTTGCAAGAGAATCTGTGTTCTTCCCACCAAAGCGTACCACCGTTCCTTGGCATCCTAATTCACAAATTATTTCTGTGAATTAGTTCTGATTTTTGATGGTAAAAGCATTAGCACAATACCAAAGGAAAGGATCTCCTTTTAGCAGTCTTTTTTCCCACACCAAAAG
The DNA here is from genome assembly GCA_019775955.2 of Pollimyrus isidori. Taxonomy (NCBI): domain Eukaryota; kingdom Metazoa; phylum Chordata; class Actinopteri; order Osteoglossiformes; family Mormyridae; genus Pollimyrus; species Pollimyrus isidori. Next base: position 411,659 of record JABFDZ020000039.1, read on the forward strand.
TCTGAGATGTTGTGCTACAATCTATCATGGCTTGGACAAATAACAACTGAGAACATACCTCACATCCAAGAACTTCTTTGACATGGTTAATGTCATACACTTTAGGGCTACCTGCAGCTCTCGACCTGTCTGATCGTTAATATATGGGATATTTGTTTTGATATCACTTTTTATGAGCCTTGCTGCCATCTCAAGTATTGCCCTCTTTTTTAACATTTCTGAAGTATGACCTGAGGATGTCTGATGTTTTCTCTCTTATTGTGACTATGTCATCCAAACCTTTGCCTTCTGCAAATAAAATTTCATCCCCGATGCACTCTGCCAACTGAGTTTTTAGGTACTGATAACCAAAGGGGAGAGAATCAACCTCGCATAAATATTCTTCATTCTAGAAGGTCACAGACAGTCAGCTGTTCTTTATCATTTTCTCGAAGATATGCACACATCTTTGAAAAAGCTTGTTCTTGGTCCTCATTCTTTGGCTTTCCAGGTTTCCTACGTTTTGGGTCTGGATCATGTTGAATCTGTAAGGGCAGCTCACGTCCACAATGGAAATGGTGACTGCAAGAATGATGGTACACAGAATCTTCAGCATGCAGGTCGCTGTGTGATATAATATTCAATCCAGCCTTTAACAGGGTATGATCATCGTGTCAGTTGTTACAGCATTGAAGGATTTGCTAAGTTATCTGTTTTCACATAGCTGTAGTCTGAGCTTTCTTTACCCACAGTGATACCACAGAAAAGGCAATCTGTTCTTCTGTTGAATAAAAACCCAGAGACCCTTGCACTTTGCTTAACAGTACTTTGTTCACCACCCTGTTTTGTCTTTAAACGAATGCTAATCTCTATGCTGTTGGTGTACATTTTCCGGCAGCTACAGTGCACTCTTGTGCCAGCTGTCACAGCAATAGAGTCACCTCTGCAGATACTATCTGCATTTCTCCCATCTGCACCAAATTTGTTGAATTTGGGCAACATCGTGTCCATCTTCAAATCTGCCCTCACAAACAGGACAGATGCCATCATCAGACATGCTCATTCTTGTGTAAGCTTCTCGAGTAAAATATCAGGACTGAATTGACAGCATGGTTGCTGGGTATTTAAATACTAAGGACAGAAAAAAAAATAATCAGTAAGTACACTAGAATATATGCCTTCTAAATATTGTCAAAATAAGGATGAATCAGTTGTGAACTTCTAGGCGAACAACAATGTTTAGCAGTGCAACTGGTAACCGATGTAAATACAAATATCTTGGTTTACCCAGGGTATTTTTTCAAGGAATGACTAATTTAGCCTAAAAAATCAGCAAAGTAATTGTTTCTTAGTGGTCTTATTCCATGTCAAACAACATACTTTAATGGACTTAAGTAGGACTTAACTAACAAATATTGGAAATTTCAGCCTGTCTGAAATTAGCTAATAAGCGAATGAGCTAGCATATAATATCTTTGAAAATATTTATTGGAAATTGATCAAATGAAAATGTAGTAAGATATTCATCATCCAGTGACCTATAAGTGTGATTAAACGCTGACAACATCTTTCTAAGCTAAATAGTACTCAAGATATAGCCAGAATTAGCTTCTTACGGCCATCTTGGATGCCATCTTGAAAATGACCCCTTTCCTGAAGTCAGATTTTACTGGATTTTTAATATGTTATTGAGGGCACCTACAGCTATCAAACACAATTTTGTATCACTTTTTTTGGGTTAGGGGGTTATTTTCCATATATTTGTCCATCTACTCTTTTTTCCAAAGCTCTAAACTTAGGAATCTGGCCCCTGTTGAGAAAGCACACGTTCACCTACTCTTAGTATTTCCCATTCTGAAACATGAGCTGAGCATGATTAAGATAATACAAATGTCTGTTTCTGGTAGTAGTGCCTGAATGAGAAACAGGACATGTGATAGCAGCAGGACCCTGAGGAGGGAAGCTAACAACAAGGACAAGGAAAGTGTATTCAGTTACAGCTGTGATGAAGTTGCTTAACGGCAAGCCTGATTACATTGTCATTTTAGAGCTCAAGAGTAAATTTCTCCAATCATTCTATTTCAGCAGTTGAGAATCAAAGAATTCCTTATTACCTTCAGCTTAACAGCTGGGCTCTGTCTGGGCATTTCCCCATGAAGGCATGCAGAAAGTAATGTGTGAAATACACACAGGGTGTATATGAACTTCGATCTCATAGGACTTTAGCCTGTGAAAATGGAAGCTTGCCAGTGCTCCCTGCCTACTTTCTGCTTTGGTTTGGCCTCCATGAGTTTGTTTTGAAAATAGCATGTTGTTGTCGAATATCGGTGCTGGGCAGGCAGCGCTTATTGCACCTGCATGGGTCACATGACCGCACGGCCAGCCCTGCATGCTGGCTCTGACCTTCCCACAGTCATACTTTAACCCATTCACCTCCGCTGTGCAGATGGGGAAAAAGCCATTAACATCTTTACTGAAGTACTTATTTATAAGCGTTACTTTATCAGGGCTCTGGGTTTTAATATCATATTTTAATAAATAATGATATTTTAAGAAATGATGGAAAAGCGTAAAAAGTCTGAAAATGCAGGAATGGTTTTATTACTTGATCACCTAGGATTGTACAGCATGCATTAAGATGCCAGACATGTATTATGTATTTTGTATAGTATATACATATAGCATATAGTTAAGTACACATTAAACTGGGAAAGACACAGTAGCGTGTCATACTTTTTCTAACCCTAACCCTAGCTTCAGCTGTCTAACTCTAATATGTGAACTTAGGGTTACACAAGCTTGATATGGGGGTTGATTTTACCTTTGTTTTTTAAATGCACTGTGTTTAAACTATACTTCTTGAAATATGATACTATATGAAAACTCACAAAACTATAGGCGCTGAGTGAATTGACTACTGTATTTAAATTTGAGTAGAAGATGGGTGAGCAGAAGTGGGTGGCCATGCTACCGTTGTTTTATGTTAGGAACACTAAACAGACTGCAAGGGTGTAAACATTGGCTAGGTTTAACTAACTATGAAATTGCTGTTTTCTTTCATCTGCAGAGGCTTTGCCTCACTTTTTACCCAGAAGAGTAACCCACTGAGAATTTGTTTACAGTCAATTAATGAAGATAAGAACAAAGTTGAGTGTAAATGTAACCATTATTTAAGAGGAGCCTTAAGGCACAGTTTATGCAACCTCCAGCTCGTGCCTCCTGCAGACTCACCTTTTCCAATGATTAGCACTGTGCCCCAACACCTTCCAACTTGGGGATCTGCACCCTGCTCTGTCTGCAGAGTCTGCATCCAACTGTAATACCTTCCTAATCATTTAACTACTGCTTATGTATAATAAATACTCCTCTGTCATCCAAACCCGTTTCATCATCTTCCAGTTTTTGCTCTCTCACTTTCTTTATTATGCATTTGCTGTTTTTTTTAATGTCCTTCACCAAATGAAGGATTACAAGGAATAAAGAGGAGTACTGAACAGAGAGAAGTTCTTATCGCCTCTGAGTATTTACACTGTGTTTACTGTAATAATAATCAAATTCCATATTGTAACATGCCCTATACTTAAGATACTTTTAATAAGGCTGCTGGAATCACTACATTGTTTCTTTCAGTTCTTGGAACCGCTTTGCATGACATACAGGGAAATGCATTGCTATTCTAGTTATGCTAATTTAGTTTCACATGATTACTGAAACCATATGAATAATGCATTGAGAAAAGGCCGACTTTTTAGAGTAATGTGGGGTTCTGAGCTAATTAGGTTTGTTTTATTCTACAGACAAATTTAGTCCTAGTCACAAAATTTCAAAGCTGTACATGTCTTATTAAAGAATCTGTGAATGTCGAAAGTTGAATTGAAAGGCTTGTTTGAAAAAAAATTGTTAAATTAATTAACATTTCAAGACATACAGACCTAATATTTGGGATTTCTTCAAAGGTTTGGTACATGATCACCTGTGATTTTTAATGTTTTTTTGCAGGGGATAGAAGAGGGTGACTTCGCATATAATCCTCAGACTAGGTGATATGGAATGACTCACCTATTTTCTTTTAACCAGAGGAGAGTCCCAAGATACTAACAGTCATAACAAAATGTAGGAGATTATTTTCATGATACAAGCCAAATCATTGTGTTTTGTCCAGTGGCAGAAACAAATGACAAAATGAACTGCTGAGTGCCATGAATCTTTCAGTGATGCAGGCATCGTCAAGTAACTGGGCTACAAATACCTGAGAAATACTCCAAACGAATGACTTTGTGGTTTGAGGGGCAGATTTGTGAGCCATTCTGTTGATTGCAATGTGCCCTGGGGCTCATTCCACCACAATGTCACCTCTGGTATGCCTGCAGAGCTCACGGGAGGTGTTTGGGAATGATACTGCTCCTGCAAAGGTGCAGCTGGAAGTGTTTAGCACACTGGAACTCTCTTTAAGGAATGCATGAGTGTAGAGCTATTATCCTTTATTTTTCAGATTTGTTTTTTATCCAAAGCATCATACAGTTTAAAATCATATTAATTTATGGAGCTGTTTAATTAGATTAAGTACCTTGCAGAAGATCAAGCCTTTTTGGATTCAAACCTGAAACCCTTTTTCTTATTTCTTTACATAATGCAGTCCAGTTAACGATATATATATGGCTGCATCTGCGCAGGTTAACTTCTGCTGTTATTTCATTCACATCCTGCATCACTCTCAAATCACATTACTGGAAACTGCAATGTTTTCCACTCTGAACATATCTATCCAGCTCAAACTTTTTTCACTCTATGAGTGCCTCTTTGCTTGGTTACTCCCTAGATTTAATGAGAGTCCTTGTTCCTTGCTTCCATCTTGGTATTTATTTCAAAGTAACTGAAGCATTTAAAACACTTTGGTGCACGAATCATTTACCCTTAATAGTATGTTCAGTAAAAGGATTAATATTTCAAGAATCTCCAGCACCACTTTACTCCACCCCTTTTTAAGAATGTGGAAAAGTACAAGAAAACTAGCATATTTAGAAGAATTAAAATAGTTCCTTCCAAAAATATCTTCATTATGGATTAAAGGATTACTAAGAAATATTTAGATGCAATTCATTCAAGATTTTTGGAATGTTCAGTGACCTGTAATCAAGTGAACCCCTCCAATAGTGTGTTTGTTACCCATTTACACATGAGCACATATATTCTTGCTTGATGGAACAACCTAGAAGTTTAAAAACAGATATATATCTGAGCCATAATCTGCTCCAGGCAGTCAATCATTCCCTTACACCCCAGCCCATCTGAAATTTAATGCTGATGGAGTTTATTATATTTGTAGTGTTTTCGGGTGACTGAACTTCACAAATGAACAATGCTCCTGGTGCAAATAAACTGGCAATTATTTATAGGTCTGTTTCCTTTAGTAGAAGATTTGCTGGGTGCTCAGTGAACACAAGCACCTGTTAAGTCTGACATTACCCCCCAGGAATGAACATAAAGCACTTTCATCTAAGGAACAATCATATTTTCTATTAATGCCCATTGACATGGGTTCAAAAACTAATCAACAAATAATTTTATTAGCATATGAAAAGCAAACAATGAAGTGTGAAGTTTTATAGATATTTTTAGAAGTAATTCCTTCAATCTCTTGTGTGTCACACTCAAATTTTGTATGTGCTAAATGAATGATGGGTAAGTCTCAGCTTTCTGATAAGAATAGAAATATAGCTATTCAGTCTGTAAAAATGCATCGCTGCTTTGTAATAAACACGTAATTGAAACATTATAAAAACCATAACCTCGAGATACTTAAACTCCTCCACTTGGGGGAGAACCCCATCCCTGACCCAGAGAGAGCATTCCACCTTTTTCTTTGTGAGGACCATGGCCTCGGATTTGGAGGTGCTGATTCTCATCCCAGCCTTTTCACACTCGGCTGTCAACTGTCCCAGTGAGAGCCGAAGGTCATGGTCCAATGAAACCAACAGAACCACATCTGCAAAAAGCAGAGACCTAATCCAGAGGTAACCAAACTGGACATCCTCAAGATAGAGCTGGTCCACTGTTCCACAGCCAGGGCAAAAACCACACTGCTCCTCCTGAATCTAAGGTTCGACAATCTGGCGGACCCTCCTCTCCAAAACCACTGAATAGACCTTACCAGGGAGGCTGAGGAGTGTGATCCCCCTATAGTTGGAGTACACCCTCCGGTCCACCTTCTTAAAAAGGGGGACCACCACTCCGGTCTGCCAGTCCAGAGGCACTACCCCCGATGTCCACACGATGCTGCAGGTGCATGTCAACCAGGACAGCCCCACAGCATCCAGAGCCTTAAGGAACTCCAGGCGGATCACATCCACCCCCAGGGCCCAGCCACCGAGGAGCTTTTTAACCACCTCAGTGACGTCCGCCCCAGAGATAGGGGGATCCACCTCCAAGTCTCCATACTCCCCATATTGGAAGACGTGTCTCAGGGATTGAGGAGCTATTTAAAGTACTCCCTCCACTGACCCAAAACGTCCCGAGTTGAGGTCAGCAGCTTGCCAAACTCCTCTCACACTCGAGTTTTTGCCTCAGCGACCACTGAAGCTGCATCCTGCTTGGCCTGCTGGTAGCTGTGAGCTGCCTCTGGAGTCCCACAGGCCAAAAAGGCCTGACGGGACTCCTTCAGCTTGATGGCATCCCTCTACACCGGTGTCCATCAGTGGGTTTGGGGATTGCTACTGCGATAGGCACCAACCACCTTAGGGCCACAGTTCTGGTCAGCCGCCTCCACAATGGACAAGGACATGGCCCATTCAGACTCAATGTCCCCCGCCTCCCACCGTACATTGGAGATGTTCTGCCAGAGGTAGGAGTTGAAACTCCTAACAGGGGATTCTGATGTTGGGGGCAGCATGTGTCTCAGTGGGCTAAGCCTGTGTGCCTGTAATCATGAGGTTGCAGGTTCAAACCCAGCCTCAGCACATCTGTGGGTCCTTGTGCAAGGCCCTTAATCCCCAGCTCCCTGGGCGCCGCTACAGGTGGCTGCCCTTTGCAGACAACTGACTCCCCAAAGATCAAGTTGAGGGTGGGGTAAAAACAATTGGCTAGCTGGCTTCCCCCCCCACCAGCAAAGCCAACCCACCATCAGGTAGTGATCAGTTGACAGCTCCGCTCCTTTCTTCACCTGAGTGCCTATGACATGCTGGTGGCATGTCCGATGACACGACTACAAAGTGGGTCTCCTGGTGCCAAGTGCACATATGAATACCTATATGCCTGAACATGGTGTTCATTATTGACACTCTGTGATGAGCACAGAAGTCTAATAACAAAACGCTGTTCGCGTTCAGATCAGGGGGGTTCTAAATCACACCACTCCAGGTCTCACTAATATTGCCCATGTGAGCATTTAAGTCCCCCAGCAGAACAAGAGAGTCCCCAGGAGAGGTGCCCTCTAACACCCCTTCCAAGGACTTCAGAAAGGGTGGGTATTCAAAACTGCCACTTAATGCATAAGCGCAAACAACAGTCAGAACCTGTCCCCCCACCCAAAGGCGAAGGGAGGCTACCCGCTCGTCCACTGCAGTAAACCCCAATGTACAGGCGCCCAGCCAGGGGGCAATAAGTATGCCCACCCCTGCTCGATGCCACTTCCCACAAGTAACTTCAGAGTGGAAGAGGGTCGAACGCCACTCAAGGAGGTTTGTCACCGATTCTGTTCGTAAGCCGTGCGTCAAGGTGAGCCTGACTATGTCTAATGGGTACTTCGCAACCTTGCACTCCAGCTCAGCTTCCTTCCCCGTCAGAGAGGTGACATTTTCATGTTAGTTGGAATACTGTTATGGTTAGTAGTAAGACCTGGAATGGATAAAAATCAAAAAGACCTTGCCCTTATTAGGATATTCCACTTAACTGAGAAACCTTGAGTAAGACAACAAGAGTCAAACGGCCATATTGAAGGGGCTACAGAGCTGCTGGCTGCTATCGTCTACCATTTTTCTGTGTTGGATCACAGGGGCAGCAGTCTATGCAGGGAAACCCAGACTTCCTTCTCCCCGGCCATTTTATCCAACTCCTCCTGGGGGATCCTGCGGCATGCCCAGGCTAAGTGAGGGACATAGTCTCTCCACCATGTCCTGGGCCCTCCTCCCGGTAGGACATGCATAACATCTCTAAGGGAGAGCCTAGCCACCCTGCAGAGGAAACTCATTTTGGCCGCTTGTATTCATAATCTTGTCCTTTCGGTCACAACCCGCAGCTGATGATGATAGATGAGGGTTGGAACGTAAATCGACTGGTAAACCAAGAGCTTTTACTTCAGCTCCCTCTTCTCCATGACAGATCGATGCAGTGCCCGCATCACTGCTGACACCACACTGATCCACCTGTCGATCTCCTGCTCCATCCTTCCCTCACTCGAGAACAACATCCCGAGATACTTAAACTCCTCCACTTGGGGGAAGGACCTGCTCCCCAACCCGGGGAGAGCACTACACCCTTTTCTGGCTGAGGACAATGGTCTCGGATTTGGAGGTGCTGATTCTCTGACTCTGTTTCACACTCGACTGTGAACTGCTCCAGTGAAAGCTGAATATTAAGGTCCAATGGAGCTCTCAGAACCACTTCATCTGCAAAGGCAGAGACCTAATCCTGAGGTCACCAAACCGAACACCCTTGACGCCATGACCTAGAAATTCTGTCCATAAAAGTTCTGAACAGAATCAGTGACAAAGGGTAGTTCTGGTGGAGTCTAAACCTCATCGGAAACGAGACCGACTTACTGCCGACAATGCAGACCAAGATCTGACACCGGTTAAACAGGGACTGAACAGCCCTTATAAGGAAGCCTAGCATCCTATACTCCCAGAGCATTCCCGGTCTCCCCGAGGTACACGGTTGAATGCCTTCTCTGAGTCCACAGAGTACACGAAGACAGGTTGGGGTATTACTCGCGGAGTTTCTGATCATCATGTGTCTGTCTGATCATCAAGTATCTTTTCTAATCACCTTCATGATTGAGCCATCCTCTTTGACTTTGGCAGAGATGATTATTAGAACACGTCACCTAAATGATAGAAATTTGCTATGATTTATTAATGCAGTAATTAATGTGAACTTTCAAGTGTAGTACAGATGTGAATGAAGTCACCCATGACTTCAGTACAGTGGTTAGGCAGATTTTAGATGAAACAGCTCATTTGAAACATAAAGTAGTGAAAACTACCAGACACTCCTCATGGTTTAATGATTACACATGCTCTTGCAAACAGGAGTGCCGGATTGGAGCACAAATGGAAATCCACGGGCTTAGAAGTGTTCAAGTTGGCATGGTATGATTGTGCACAAAAATATAAAGTAGCCCTTCACAGGGCACACTCAGCATACTATTCTAACCTCATTGATTGCAATAAAAATAACCTTTGCTATGTTTTTAAAACAATAGCTTATATAATAGGCAAGGACCTATCTTTTATGATAAAATTACAAACATTAGACTTCCAACAAGTCCCAATGGCTAACAATTAACTTCAGTGCAAACAGATTATGAACACACCCTTAACGATTTTGAATTAATAAATGAACAAGATCTAAAAACTATTATAATTAAGACTAAATCAACCACGTGTCCACTGGACCCAATCCTCACTAAGCTTCTTAAAGAATCCTTGGGATTTCTGGCAAGACCTATAGCTGCCATACTGAATGCATCCCTGCCCACATGGAAAAAACCTATATAAACATATATGTTTTAATATAGGTTTTGATATAGGTTTTGCATATATGTGACATATATAAAA
>JABFDZ020000039.1:589208-609439 GCA_019775955.2 Pollimyrus isidori
CGGGGTGTTGGTGCTGAGGGGCATTTTCACCCGTATTTAGAGGGAAAACTGGTCGCAGCCACCGGAATCGTTCACAGCGATAAGGCCAGAGCACCCCCATCCAGGATCGGCGCCTTCTCTTAACTTGAACGCCAGCTCTGCAGCCCCTTCTCTTCGGTCTCTTCTTAAGATTCCCAGATCCCCTGATAGTAAACAGGAGCCAGTACTCAGGTGATGGGGGAGGACGAACGAACGGAGGCGGAAAGGTTTGTCTGAAACTTTCCCGACTTTCAAAGAGTCTTTCCATAGACACTCTGATGTCCAACAACGAGCGACGATCATAAGTCCGAGCAGCAGAGACACAATAGTCAGACGAAAGGGCTAATATGGCAACAAATAAGGAGAGTACAAACGTGAAAAGTTTACACAGATACAAATACGATGCAGTAGCGGCCAAGCCAAACACAGGCGGCATCTTGCCGAGAACCACGCCCCCTCCAAAAACGAGCAACAGAAAACTGAATGATTTGACAAAAAAGTACATTCAATCAAGACACTACCTTTCCTCGAGCATAAATGTTGACAATAAGTGTCAACCCAAACTCCTGTGCAGAATATGGCTAAGCAGAATGAAGACCAGCAGCCCCTCTGGCACTCAGATTCAAATGAATGCACATCGGCTAGGGATTAGCTGAACAGGCAAACAGCTGCCCGGGAAATCGCCATCTCATCCAATTGCCACACATAAACACTTGTTTAGTTGTTTATGCCAGCTCTGTACATTAAAGGATATTAAAACATATGTGAATAATCTAAAATTATTCACAAGACCACTATGTTCAGTCAATGCAGAGTAATAGTCTGATAGACAACAAGTTTCCTGTCAACATTAATAAGTAAGTATTAATGCTTCTTTACTTACGAAGGAGTTCCAAACACTGCGTGTGGCTGGAGTATCGGCCAGAAGTTGTCCTAGGCGGAATTGGCATGCAGAAAACAAAATGATGTTGCGGACAGGAAACGGGAGTAGTGTTAGGAAGTTTGGCTCAATTAACTGATTAGATTCTTTCAAACTGTCCGTTGTAATGAAGGACTACACAGTTAACAACAACTGCTATTATTATTATTATTATTATTATTATTATTACTTTCACATTTTATCATTATTTTTGCATTAGGTGGCATTGATAATACACAGGTTTTTATTTGCATTTTAAAGGCCAAGTGTAAAACATCTTCAAGTGATAAATTGCCTTGCCCTCAACCATTTAGTTTGTTCATCCATCCATTTGTCCATGCTCTTTAAACACTTCTCCAGTGCAAGGCTGCTCGTATAAAACTAACATTGTAAACCCTGTATTATTTTGTACTTTTAGAAATAGGAATTGAATAATACCATGAACCTGTAATTCGAAGGGAGGTGGAATGGATGGATAGATGGCTGGAAAAGAGCTCCTGTTTGCCTCTTCAATAGGCATTTTTCCTGTTACTCTTTCCCACAGATGTGTGTGAGAGCCAGAGAGCCATCGACATAAATAAAGGCCCCCTGTATCGCACAGCCGGCTACCCTCTGGAAATCTTCTGCAATGTCAGCAACGTGGCAAGAAACACTCGACAGCACTTTGAGTTCTCCATATATAAGCCGGCCCAGCCCAACCAACCAATCAACATCATCAGCACCAAAGACCCCAACTTCGCCTATGCCAAATATTCTACAAGAGTGAAAACCAAAGACATTGAGATTGAGCGTAAGAGTGACATCTCTGTGCTACTTCACATCAAAAGCACGGACGATTCGGATGCAGGCGAATATGAGTGCTCCACGCCCAATCCAGATGGCGTGTATTACGGCAGTTATGCCGAAAAGACCAAGATAAACAGTAGGTTAAAATCATGCATATGTGTTTAAATAATTAGACATGCAAGAAAAGCTGATGTGTGAGATGTTATACCCTAAATTACATGTTTGACATGTTCTGTAGGTTCTGTAGCTCTCTCTTAACATTATCCTTAACCCTTATTCCACAGTCATTCAGGACACTCTGAGTACCTCTTCTGATGACATTAACCTGTCCAAGACGGAAGGAGAATCACTCACACTAGATTGCGAGGTGTCTACCCAAAGCTTCCAGCACACCCACCTCTCTGTCACCTGGTACCTGCAGGCGGCGGGGGACAGCCAGCCCCACCCCATTATCCAATTATACCAGGATTTTACTCTGAAGCCAGGGGAAGGCTTTGAGGAACGGTACCACACCGGCCTGCTCAGCTTCAATAAGGTGGGTGCAACCACCTATCGGCTTGCTCTGTCTAAGATACAGGTGAACGACCAAGGCACTATCTACTGTGAGGGCAGTGAGTGGATCCAGGATCCAGACCTTTCATGGTACAGACTGGCCTACAAAAGAACCAATGGAACAAGCCTCCAGATCCAGCCAATGAGTAAGTCTGAGTTATAGAGCTCTGTTACAGACACATATGCATGAAACATTCACATATAAAATGCTTAAAAATATAAAAAACGAGATTCTACTGCGGAAGCAGTGAAGTTTTTGCACGCTTAAATTGACTTTGAATGAATACACATATGCACAAATTTAAAATGGGATGATTGGCCTTGTGAAAACATATTATGAAGATTCTAAGCAAAATAAATGGTCAACTTACAATTGTGGCTCCTACTGTTTCATGCTATGCCACCTTCCTATTTACAAGTCTATCAATCATTTCAAGTAGTCTTGATACCATGGGAATTCAATAATTTCTTGACTACTTGTTTACTTGTTACTTTTTAATATAAGTATAGAAGTCATTGTCAGTATATAGGTTTAGATAACATTAACCTCATGGTGGCTTGGTATTGGGTCCTGGGTTTCTAAACAAAAAAACAATACTTGCAGTTAAACAGGCTAAATTCTTAAATTCACTGTATTAACTTAGTTGGTGAACTACCTGTATGCACATAATGATACACTATATTGTATAATGGTAGAACCTCTACAAAGCTCTATCATTGGCATGTAACTCCTCTTCCCCTGTCATAGCTGCTGATCCAGACTTCTTTTCTGTGCGCTTGACGACCCCTAAGGAGGGTGTCCGTGAGGGTGAACTTCTGAAGATGAAGTGCACAGTGGATGCACAGAATCTTCCAGATCGATATTTCACTGTGGCTTGGATGCGGCTTGGCAAGGAGGTGGCCCGTGTTGGCCCCACAGGAGTGCCCTCGGTCACCCAGGATTACGAACGCAGGATGCAAGAAGGAGAGGTCAGCGTGGTGAAGAAGAGTGACAAGGACTACATGTTGTCCTTCAGGCCTGTCAGACTGGAGGACCAGGGGGAGTATCAGTGCAAGATTTGGAGGGTGGACAAGGGTGAAGCGGGAGCCTTCATTCAGGGGCCGAGCAATGAGTCCAAAGTGGAGAACGTGCAGATCACTGTCACAGGTGTGTCTGAACACTGCTGGCAAGTATAAGATCAGTGGGGAAACTGCTCATTCTGAAAAATGAGACAGAACAATAGACATAAATAATTCCCATTAATCACCAAGGTGGATGGGCCATTAGAGAAAAGCATTTGATGCTCAGTTATTCAGTTACAATGCAGTACAAAACTGTACTGTCTACATAAAACCTAAATCTTTAAGGTGTTTCCTTTTATATCATTTGGATAGTTTCATTATATGAAGGGTATTTTGTGACGATATTCAATAAATAAATATGTGATGTAAATGGTTATTATAATTATCGTATAAATTGCTGTTTATTTATTATATGTCATTTATACTAAGCCCCCCAAGAGACCTGCGCAAATAATTAAAATGCTCATATTTTCATATGTACACCTGTCGCTTTTCTCTAATGACCCATCTACCTTGATGATTAATGAGAAGTATTTAGTCATTGGTACTGAATTTACACACTGCAATGATTGATAAAATCATAAGATTTATGCCCCACTGGATAGGGGAATTAATGGCTGGGGTATACTGGCTACATGAAAGTTTCAGGTGGACAAATGATTTTTTTAAATTGCAATTTAAATGATTTCAGCTGGTGGGATGGTGTGAGTTGGGCAGTGGCCAAAGGCGGGGACCTTGGCGATCCGATCCTTGGCTGCAGAATCTAGCTCTAGGTACAAGGAATGTCACCATTCTGGTGGGGAAGGAGCCTGAACTGGTGCGCGAGGCTGTGAAGTTCCGACTAGATGTGGTCGGGCTCACCTCGACGCATGGCCTGGGCTCTGGAACCCAGGGGGTTGGACCAACTTCCACTCCGGAGTTGCTCATGGGGAGAGGCGCCGAACAGCGGTGGGCATACTTATTGCCCCCTGGCTGGGTACCTGTACTGTACATTGGGATTTACCGGGGTGAATGAGAGGGTAGCCTCCCTCCGCCTTCGGGTGGGGGGATGGGTCCTGGCTGTTGTTTGCACTTATGCACCCACCCTTTTTGGAGTCCTTGGAAGGGGTTTTGGAGAGCACTCCTCCTGAGGATTCTCTTGTTATGTTGGGGGACTTCAATGCTCATTTAGGCAATGAAGGTGAGACCTGGAGCGGCGTGATTTGGAGGAATGCCCTCCCCGATCTGAACCCGAGCGGTGTTTTGTTATTAGACTTCTGTGCTCCTTACGGATTGTCCATAATGAACACCATGTGCAAGTATAAAGGTGTCCATATGTGCACTTGGCATCAGAATACCCTAGGCCGCAGTTCGATGTTCGACTTTGTGATAATGTCATCAGACTTGTGGCCGCGTGTATTGGACACTCGGGTGAGGAGAGTGGTGGAGCACTCAACTGATCACCACCTGGTGGTGGGTTGGCCCCGCTGGTAGGGGAGGAAGCCAGTCAGACCTGGTAAACCCAAGTGTATAGTGTGGGTCTGCTGGGAACGTCTGTCGGAATCCCCTGTCGGGGAGTTTCATCTCCTACCTCCGACAGAACTTCGCGATTGTCCCGAGGGAGATGGGGGACTTTGAGACCGAATGGGCCATGTTCTGTGCCTCCATTGTCGAGGTAGCTGACCGGAGCTGTGGTCGTAAGGTGGTCAGTGCTTGTCGCAGTGACAACCCCCGAACCCGCTGGTGGACACTGGTGGTGTGGGATGCTGTCAAGCTGAAGGAGTCCTATCGCGCCTTATCAGCCTGTGGGACTCCAGAAGCAGCTGATGAGTACCGGTGGGCCAAGCAGAATGTGGCTTCAGCGGTCGCTGAGGCAAAAACTCAGGTATGGGAGGAGTTTAGCGAGGCCATGGAGAATGACTTCCAGATCGCTTTGAGGAGATTCTGGTCCACCATCCAGCATCTCAGGGTGGGAAAGCAGTGCAGCATCAACAATGTTTATGGTGGGGATGGTGCACTGCTTACCTCAGCTTGGGATGTTGTGGGTCGGTGGAAGGAATACTTTGAAGACCTCCTCAATCCCACCAACACGCCTTCCACTGAGGTAGCAGAGTCTGGGGACTTGGGGGTGGACACGCCTATCTTTGGGGCAGAGGTTGCTGAGGTGGTTAAAAAAGCTCCTCGATGGCCGGGCCTCGGGGGGTAGATGAGATCCGCCCGGAGTTCCTCAAGGCTCTGGATGTTGCAGGGCTGTCTTGGTTGACACATATCTGTGGTATTGCGTGGACATCATGGGCGGTGCCTTTGGATTGGGAGACCGGGGTGGTTCTTCAAGAAGAGTGACCAGAGTGTGTGTTCCAACTATAGGGGGATCACGCTCCTCAGCATCCCTGGTAAGGTGTATCAGAAGCTGCTGGAGAGGAGAGTCCGTCGGATAGTTGAACCTCAGATTCAGGAGGAGCCGTGTGTTTTTTGCCCTGGCCGTGCAACAGTGGATCAGCTCTATACTCTCAGCAGGGTCCTGGAGGGTGCATGGGAGTTTTCCTAACCAGTTTACTTGTGCTTTTGGACTTGGAGAAGGCATTCAACCATGTCCTTAGGGGAGTCCTGTGGGGAGTGCTCCAGGAGTATGGGGTGCCGGGCTGCCTTATAAGGGCTGTTTGGTCAGAGCTTGGTCCGCATTGCCGGCAGTAAGTCGGACTCAATCTCATGTGAGGGTTGGACTCCATCGCCCTTGTCCTTTACCACCAATTCTGTTCATAACTTTTATAGACAGAATTTCTAGGTGCAGTCAGGGCGTTGAGGGTAGTGACCTCAGGTTTAGGCCTCTGCTGTTTGCAGATGATGTGGTTCTGTTGGCCTCATCTGACCGTGACCTTCGGCTCTCACTGGAGCAGAGTGTGAAGCATCTGGAATGAAAATCAGCACCTCCAAATCGGAGACCATGGTTCTTAGCCAGAAAAGGGTGGAGTGCTTTATCTGGGTCAGGGAGAAGTGGAGAAATATCTCGGGGTCTTGTTCACGAGTGAGGGAAAGATGGAGCGGGAGATCGACAGGCGGACATTACTGCGGCATCAGCAGTGATGGGGCACTGCATCGGTCTGTCGTGGTGAAGAAGGAGCTGAGCCAAAAGGCAAAGCTCTCAATTTACCAGTTTATCTACGTTCCTACCCTTACCTATGGTCACAAGCCCAGTAATGACCAAAAGAACAAGATCGCGAGTGCAAGCGGCCCAAATGAGTTTTCCCCACAGGGTGGCTGGGCTCTCCCTTAGAGACAGGGTGAGGAGCTCGGTCATTTGGAACAGTGACTTAAAATAGAGCCGCTGCTCCTCCACATTGAGTGGAGCCAGATGAGGTGGCTTGGGCATCTGCTTAGGATGCCTCCAGGATGCCTCCCTGGTGAGGCATTCTGGGCATGTCCCATTGGGAGGAGGCCCCGAGGAAGACCCAGGACATGCTGGAGGGACTATGTTTCTCGGCTGGCCTGGGAATGCCTCAGGATTCCCCCAGAGGAGCTGGAGGAAGTGGCCGGGGAGAGGGAAGTCTGAGTTTCCCTGCTGAGACTGCTGCCCCTGCGACCCAACCTCGGATAAGTGGAAGTTAATGGACGGATGGAATATTGTCACAAAATATCCTCCATTTTAAATAGGCATGATCTCCTGCTATATAATTAAGGACAAGTGCTACAGGCTGATCATAGACTCACATTTACTGCATGCTTCTGTCCACAGAAAGCAACTTGATGGTCACTTCACCAAGCCAGATGGTGACTGCCATCCAAGGCAGTGTGTTGCAGGTCTCCTGCACAGTGACAGGAGCTAAGGGACAGGTGTCCGTGACCTGGCAGCACATGGAAGGCCAGGGAACCTTCAGTGATATCATCACCCTGAATCAAAATGGAATAATGGATCCCGCTCTGCGATTCCAGCAAAGGATGGAAATGGGGGACGTCCAGGTCCACCGTGTGTCAGCCAGCTCCTTCACACTCAAGATAGCCAATGCACAGCCCACAGACTCAGGGACTTATAAATGCATTGCATCTGACTGGGTGACTGATAGCAATGGGAATCTGAAAAAGGCCGACAGCAAGTCCCAGGAGCTCAAAGCTATTGTTCAGCCTATGAGTAAGTTTCTCAACCCCAGTTTTTCGGAGACAACCGGGCAGTCTACAATTTTGTTCCATCCCAGCTCTGCACACACCTGAACCAAACAATCAAGTAACCATGAATACCGAATTCCTGGTATAGGTGTGTTGGGAGCTTGGAGAGAGTGAAAATGTGCTCTGTCGAAACACTGTTCTAAAGCAATAACTTTAAGTGGTGTCATATTCCAACACTTTTTAAGGTCATATTCTGAGTGGTGACACATTCTGACCTGACACTTTTTGTTCTATAGGATCCCTCATACGTGCATCTTTAAGTGGGCGCAAAGTTCAGGAAGCAAAGGAAAATGATACATTAGAACTCATTTGTAAAGTGAAGAGGCCCAAGATACCTTTATCAGTGACATGGAAGTTTAAGCATGAAAATGCAACGTCTGAAGAAGAAATAGTGTCGCTGCTGCATACTGGTGATATAAGGTGGTATAAAGAAAGCCATACTTATCTGCCAAAAGCAGAAGTTCAGGAGGAAGAAACCAGCTTCACACTCAAAATGTACAGGGCCAGCATCTTAGAGGCTGGATTCTACCAATGTGTCATTGAGACATTTTTAAGACAAGTGCAAGTGTCATTGATTCCCTCCAATAACTTACGGGTGATTATTACACGACCAGGTAAATGAAAAAAAGAATACAATTTTTGCATACATTTGTGCTCATCTAACAGGTTTCTCAGAGCCTTTTTGGGTTTTAATGTTCAATATCCTCCTGAGAGCCCACCCATTCATTTATGTCTATTGTAGTGGACATCTTTTCACTGTTATCAGGAAACTTATTTTTTCTTGTTATACACTAAAGACGACATGCTGTGAAATTAAAAATAAAAATAAATTTGAAAAAAATCTAAATTGTAAGATGTCATTTCCACCAAAGACAAATCACCTAAAATTGAAGCATAGTTTTTTCGTTGGGTCTCAGGAGAATATATAAATTACATCCAAAACGTGCTGATTTAATTCTCTTTGTGCCATCATCACGCCCTTAGTGAGCACCTTGTCCATCACGATGGGCCCTCCATCTCCCCTGAAGTATATTGCAAACTCAGATGTTCTGATGGAGTGTCGCATCCTCAAGTCTACAGTCAACTCCAGCCGCTTTGCTGTCTCCTGGCTTGTCCAAAGGGAGGGAGAGGAACGTCACACACTTCTCAGTATGGATCATGATTCTGTCACCTCTGGGATCCAAGGAGGGAATAGGTTCAGCCTAATGAGGAGTGAAGCCCAGCTGTACACACTGATGATCAGGCTGGCTAAGCCTTCTGATAACGGTCTGCACTACTGCCAGGTGGAAGAGTGGCTAGAGGACCCACATGGGGTCTGGTACACGCTGTCCTCACAGTCTGCCTCCGTGGAGCTCATTGTCACACTTCAACGTATGTTAAAGTCCATTACACACTTTTCTCATGTCTCTTGTTTCAGATAAGAATATTATCTAAACAAAAAAAAGATATTGCACGTTGTTGTGTCAGCCAGTGTTGCAATGTTCCCCAAGGACAGGAGATGGCATGTTTCATTTAATAACCTCTAATAATCGTATAATACTCCAAGTTATATAAGCTTTGTTATACATGACTGTAAAATAAATCAGTTATATCACTAAATCTATTAAAGGTATTTTAAGTAGAAGTCAGACAAAATTTCTCAATAACTTTTCAATAATTTAGTTTAATGAAGTCTATTGTCTTTATTCTATTTATCAATTTTTTGTTATTTATTGGATTTTATTTCAAATTAAACCAAATACCTTAAGCCACGAAGTCTGTATTTGCTAGTTATTCCTGTTTCCTTAGACCTCGATCAATATTATTCTATAGAGACTGTTTAAATTTCCAGAGGTAATAAGTTGTTACTTGTTACTTGAAATATGCTGTTAGCTTATAGGAAAGAAAAGCCAAGACTACATAATCACCAGTTTTGGTCTCCCTCTATTTGCTTGCCATTCATTTCAGGATTGATTTTAAAATATTACTGCTTATTTTTAAAGCCTTAAATGGTCAGGCCATTTATAACTGATAAAAATTCTGAACCTCCATAAACCAATCAGAACCTAGATCTAGGCATAAGAGCAGAGATAATTTTGCTGTTGTAGTGGTGGCTCCTGCACTTTACATATCAAAACTGACCAGTCTGTAGAAACTTTCCTGTTGAAGTCCCTGTTGAAGTCTCTTTTCTTTGTACTGGCATTTGCTGTAAGTGAAGCATGATATCTTTGAGTTTTCTAATGGAGAGTTAATTAATTAATCAATCAAATTTTTGATACTTCAGAAATTCCCACAATATGATACGATTCTATTCAGTTCGATAATGGGCATAGTAGTCAAAATGTATCAATCCTGTAAATTTAATTAGCATTTTATAATATTTTATTTGGAACTGTAAACAAAATTTAGTGTAGTCAAGTAGCTTGTGACCTACTTATAAATAACCAAATGAAAATAATCTACCTACTCTAAAAATGCATTTTTACAGTATATAAAAATATTGAGTGTTCTTTCATATTTATTATCATTATTATTATTAATAATTTCATTTTGGGATAAAGTATTCTTTAAATTTAAGTGGGATTTTAGTTCCTTCACCTTTATATTTCTCAGTTCACTTTTTGGAGGGAAGTTAATGTTGTAGTTTTTATGAACAGTCAGAAAATGCCGCTCCACATTTTCCGTCTTCGGAACAGCATTGGTAGACTGACAGATGAGGCAAATGCACTTTGAAAATGACATGGTGGAAAAAAAATAGCCCTCCACCCATTCCGTATGGGAGTGGTAGGTTTGGTTTCTTACTTGGTCCAGCTCCCCCATTCATTTTTATACCCTTTCTTAAGTTTAGCTGCAATACATTGGAGGTTAACTAGGCGACTTGGTAGCTTGCAGCAGCTGACGCGGTTGAATGTGTCATCCATCCTCTATTTTTTATGCCAAACGATCAACCCAACCTACCTTTGCAATCAACCAGTAGATCGCGATCCAGCTATTGGGCACTCCTGCTGTAGACCATGTAAACTTCAGAGTGGATCATGAAACCAAATACTGGAACAGGCGAGAAAATAAAAATGCATGTATAGATATTTATGCGGTCACATCGATGCATTGGATGGTTTTCCGTTGAATCGATATATATCAATACAAATCAATGTATCGTTACACCCCTATTTAATACAGTTTCTGCATTTCATAAAAATTCAGATTGCTGTGTCTATTCATGTTTAATTTTTGACTGTTCAGCAACTGTCTTCTTTGATTGTTTAAATGTGCTATAGAACTAAACTTTGACCTTAACCTGAGTGCCAGTAATAAATACATATTTATTGATGAGGTTATAAGTAGCCAGCAGTAAAACAATCTTGCAACACTCATGCTGATTTTAAGTCTTATGCCTGTTCAATGGATTGGTCCAAATTACTTGTTAGGTCTTCCCATTTTGTAAAGAATAGCAAACTCGCTCAAATGTCATTTTTTCTGTGTCAAAGTAATTTCACACTCAGAATCACCTGTTCTTTTTGCTGCTTTTCTAAACATTCTTTTCTTCCATCAGAAAGTGAATTCAGACTGATGAAAAACAATATTGAGATCTCAGTAGCCGAAAACCACCCTGTGATTATCAACTGCACCCTGGGTTCTGGCAATACCACATCTTTGTCTCACTATTCCATCGCCTGGTACTTCAAAGAAATCAACTCTTCAGTCACATTGGTGCTAGCAAAATTTGGACCTCGAGGTGAACTGGACCCTGCAACTGTAGTACCACAAGGGATGTCTTTCTATCGAACAGCCCTCGACACCTTCAGGCTGACCATCCATAAAGCCAGAGTTAATGACAGTGGTGACTACTCCTGCTTGGTGGAAGAGCACCAACTAGGCCCAGAAAGAACCTTGCTGCTGAAGGCCACCGATGAGTCAGGAGTCACCAGAGTCAGCGTGGAGTCAACAGGTATGTCTTTGTTCATTCATTCAGTAGATGTTGCCCAGTCATTCACCTTGAACGGACACATAAGATTCCATTTCAAAACTCTTCTCTTTACCTATACGACTCTTAATAATCTTGCTTCCCCTGTCTGTTTGACCTCTTGCTGCCCCACCAGACCCCTCACGCTCTTACATCTCTGGGCTCCTCATTGTTCCTCCTTCTCGACTCCGCAGCTGCTCCAGGGTGCCTCCTCGTCTCTGGAATTCCCTTAATTGCCTCTGATATCTGCAACTCTGCCTCTCTCCCAGGCTCCAAATCTCATCTTCAAACCATATTGGTTTCAGAAGCTTCACAGTTCCCTCCATTCTGCTTTCTCTTGTTTTACACATCACTGTATTGCTTATCACTGTCTGCTGGCTGCAACTATCTGTCTCTGTGTGTATTTTTCCCTCTCTGTGTTCCAAGTTATCAAATATTAGTATCTTTGGTTTTTGAAAAGTGCTGTATAAATTCAACTTATCATCATTATTAGTATGATTAATTCAGTTCAATTTAATTTTATTTATATAGCATTTTTAACAGCAGTATTTGTCACAAAGCACTTTACATATGACCGGCCCGAATCCCGACCAAGTAAGCCTGAGGTGACAGTGGCAAGGAAAAACTCTCTCCAGCAAGAAGAAACCTTGAGAGGGGACCCCATCCTACTCTGGGCAAACGGAGAGCATGAAATTGTATTGACATTGACATGAATTCCAGTCCATATTGTTTTAAAGATCCAGTTGGTTCCATGTAATTATCTCCAAGGAGTCCAGGTGAAGGTTCAGACGGTGTTGTGTCAGTTCGGGATCAGCTCAGAAAACAGAAGACAGAGAAGAGTTATTGGCCTGCACCTAACATAACCTCCAGCAGTACTAAAGTAACTATGGCAGTCTGGTTAAAAGAGACCTAGAAGGAAGCACAGACATGAGGGTTTCTAGGGGTTATGACGTCAAGCCAAACTACCATCAACAACATAAGTGATCAGCGAGAGTGGCAGGATGACTTTTTTTTTATTATCCTTTTCCCTCCACCCCGCCCCCTCCACTGCGGAGGACTGCTTTATTTCTACTTAAATATTTATTTATTTTTATTTGCTTCCTCAATTGAAGGAGAGGGAGGGGGTAAGGAGAAGGAGGGGGATAGAGAGAGGGGGAGAGAGACAGAGAGAGAAAGAAAAAAAACAGATAATCTGCTTCACTGTCTGCTGCAGAGAGAAAACGACCAACATCTGTACGAATCACATCGAAAATCAAACGTTAAATGTTATTGAATAGTATACATACCCAGCATTACAACACATGCCCAGAAGCAACAGCCGATCAAGACAGTGTGCACCCGTAAGCTTAACAGTACTTAAAATAGATAGTCCATCCAGATTGACTATGATGGCTTTAGTGCCAGTAAGAAGAACCCCAGTCATGTCTAGATTTAACTGGAGGAAGTTGTCTGACATGTACTTTTTGATGTTTATGAAACATTCTTCTTTCCTCTGAAGTTGCTGTCAGTCTTCTGGTTTAGCCGATAATATAATTGTGTATCATCTGTAAAGCAATGAAAGCTAACTCTATGCTTCCGAATAACTGAGCCTAAAGGTATTATGTATAGCGGAAACAGTAGGGGACCTAAAACTGAAACTAGTGGCACTCCATATTTGACCTTGACATGTTCTGAGGAATCACTATTTAAATTCATATACTGATAGCAGTCCGATAGGTAAGATTTAAAACAAGAGAGTGCCACTCCCCTTATGCCTACAGTATGTCCAAGTTTGTCTAGGGGAATGGCATGATCTATAGCAGGGGTGTCAAACATATGGCCTGTGGGTCAAAACCGGCCTGCCAAAGGGTCCAATACGCCCCGCAAAATTTGATTGTGCAAAAGTGTAAAAATGAGATAACTGAGCAAAACTCAAGCTAAAAGCAGCCCTGGGGACCAAATTGTTTATATGTTATAAGTGAAACACTGTTTTACTTGTACTTTCACTTATTTGTAGTTTTTTACAATATTATAGAGAAAATTATAGGGTTCTTTTTATGTGAAGGATATTTTCCTGATTCAGCCCAGATGAGATCAAATTGTGCTGTATGTGGCCCTGGAACTAAAATGAGTTTGACACCCCCGATTTATAGTATCAAAAGCTGCATTAAGATCAAGCAGCACTAGAAGTGAGGCACAGCCTTGGTCTGCAGATAGGACAAAATCATTTACCACCTTCAGTAGAGCAGTTCCTGTGCTGTGATGAGCTCTAAACTCAGACTGAAATCTTTCGTAAATCTGATTCTCCTGCAGAAAAGAGATTAGTTCAATAGCTACAACTCTCTCTATTGTTTTAGAGATAAATGGTCAATTAGAAATCGGTCCATAGTTTTGCATTTCTAAGGGATCCAAGTTTGGCTTATTCAATAGAAGTTTCCTTACTGCTGATTTAAGAGATTTTGGTAGATGGCCAATACTGATTGAGGAGTTAACTATTGCTAGTAGGGGTTCAATCACTGGATCATCTCTTTAAATGTTTTTTTTTTGGAACAGGATCTAGGATACAAGTAGATGAATTTTAAGATAAGTTAAGGACTTCAAATCTGATGGGTTAAGCATTAACAGGCCAGAGAATGTAGGTATTGGAATAGTCAAAATGTTTTTGGTCAAAAAATTGCATAAAGTCACCACTGAAAAATAACGCAGGATATTTTTGTTTATTTCAATTAGCTGATATAGATACTCTGATTTAGCAGCACTAAAAACCTTTTTATAGCTACCCATAGCCTCTTTCCATGCTAGTTCGTACACCATTAGTTTATTTTGATGCCACCTGTTTTAAACGTGTCTCCTGTATTTGACATGTAAGTTACTGGTTTATTTATTGGTAGTTACTGTAATGTTGCGCTGCTTTATTTGGTTCATCGTCCAGTCTGTGAAGAAGAATTGCATTGTAGTATGACTCATTCCCTGGCACGTACAATTTATATTAGGTCAGTCTTCACCTCTGATATTCAGATCGAGTTCTAGGTCAAAGTGGTTTGTTCGACCTTCAAGGAATCTGAGTTCTAGTGAGTTTGAGAACCGAGGTACCACTGTACTATATTTTGTTTTAGCTTTTGCACACATAGAAATTAAACTCCTCGTTAATACCTCAGATTGTCAGGACTTCATATCATTAGTTCCAACATGAACAACCAAAGTGGAGACTTTATTGCTGGAGAGGGAGGCATTTTAGAGAAACATTGCTTTACGATAGATAGGAACTGTAATGTTTCTAAAAGTTGAGTCTCCAGTCACGATCACCTTTTCTGCTTCGGCAAGTTAACTTTATCACTTCTTGTAATATTGTTATTTTTTATGTCTTTTTTGCTTTGACTGTTTTAATATGGCAAAGTTGACCACCTTGAATTTAACTGCAGGTTATTGTCTGATTGTGTACCTTGAATATGACAAAAAAAACCCTGAATCCTTGAAAAAGGAGCAAGTATTGTGATACCCTGCCATGTTACCTCATGGCCAAGAAACAAATGTGTCTTAGAGATGACAAGATGGTGGAGGCGGATGAAGACAGGTCACCACAGCCCATAATGCAAGTCAATTGCACCTTCAACCTGCTGAACCCAGAAAAAACTAGACGTAATCTACACTCAACCGCAAGGCACAGTATTCACATGTACAGCCGCTACTGCAGAGGGTTCAGATGCCAGCAATCAGAAATGGCAGCATGCACCAAGGCGATGTGTCCATATGTCTGACTATGTGTGTTTGAGGATATGTTAGTGGCATCTTGACCCAAAAGTCTGTATATTTGAATACATAGTTATAAAGTACAGGCTCTTAAGACATAAACAGTTTGTGAAGTGTGATCTCTCCCCTTACGGTGATCTGGGAGATACTATCAGTTGTCTATTTTTTTTTAGGACCCGATGCAGTGTGGTCTGGCCCCAGCTCCTCTGCAGTGTTCCTGGTTGTGTTTGGGGTCCTTGTGGTTATCTTGATCATCGTGACTGTAGTCCTGTCTCACATGCTACACCGCCAGTCCGCTGAAATTAAGAGGAAGAAGGGGTCCCTGTGGACTGAGAGCCAACCCTTGAAGCCACAGCCAGAGCTGTGAACCCAGAACCATCCCCCAGCATACATCCAAGTCTTGTTTTCCACAGGGCCATTACTCAGGGATTGCTCAAGGAGTTTTTTTTCTGTTTTTGAGTTGCTATGTTTTAGTTGACTTCATTCTTGCACTGTGAATCAATATTTAAAATGTGGGCTATCATTGAAAATCCATCCATCCATCCATCCATTGCCCAACCCGCTTATCCTACTGGGTTGCGGGGGGTCTGGAGCCTATCCCAGAGGTAACGGGCATGAGGCAAGGAACAACCCTGGATGGGGGGCCATCCCACCGCAGATGGGACAATAATATAAAAGTATTTTTAAAATTTCAAGTGCATTGATATTTGACTTTTACATATAAGAAAAGCACATTTTACAAAGAATGGTTTGTGAAACTTCTGTACATAAAACATATACTCTACATATAGCATATTCAGTATTAGAAAGTAGGACATCTATGGTCTTCTCACTGCTGTGGCAACCAAACCACAGAATGCATCTTTTAGGTAAATGTTAGCAGCAGTGTTAAAACCAACTAAAACTGAGAAAAAAGCAGACACCTATGTTCAAAGAGAAATTTAAAAAGTACTTTGGATGAAGTTCCCATTTTAATGCTTTGCTATTTTTGATTAAAAGAAATGCACCCCTTGTTTTCTATATTGTTTAATGAGCCACTGAACTCATGCATTTTCTTATCTAATTTCATTTTGTTACATGATTTAATGAGAGATGAAAAGTTTAATCAACATGAGCATTTCTCTTTGTTAGAATCAAAGTACTGAGTTTGTTGAGTGTTTGAATGTGCTAGTGTGACTGTATTGATACCTTTAGTGTATTTAACGCAGTGGTATTTTGTTTTATTTTTGTACATTGTTTATTTTATGAAGACAATGGGCAGGAAAAATTAAGTAAAACAGAAACATAAAATTACATTTGCTTTTTCTTTTTTTATGTGACAACTTTCCTGTTGATATTGCTGCACTGGGAGAGAAAGAGCTAAAACACCAGCTTTGTGTACCTCTATTCATGTCGCTGTTAAAATGAAGCTAATGCAAACAATACATGTAGCATGGTTGAGAGTGTGTTGACTTAACTCTCTGAAATAAATATTATTTTCACATGTCTATGTTATCCCAGTGCCCTGGGTCAAGGGGGGGATTGGCCACTAACCTTTAATAATCTGCTGGAATAATTTGTCAAAAATAAATATTTGTGAAAAATGTACATACAGTAGTATTTGTTGAGACCATCTTATCCCCGGGCATGAACAAGATACATGGTGGACAGTTATGTAAGCTACTTTAAAAATGCAAAGAAGCCATCAGCCACAGAAGGCAGCATGACAAGTGACAGGAAATGAGTCATAGGAAAACCCTGAGCATGTGACCTGGCTGTCATGCAACTGAGTGCTACACTGAAGAATGAAGACTTCCTCACCTATTCCCCCATTGTACTGTACTGTCCCATCTGTTTTTCCTCATGTGACCTTTATAGACCCATCGTGCTAATTTAGAATTGGTAGATCTTTGCTGATGTGTTGTTTTAAATGTTAAAGATTGCTTTGAAAGCACTGACAGGGAAACAGTTTTTTCCTCTGTGGGCTGAAGGATCATGGGTATTCCTTCTGTGATGTATGTGTGGCTTATTTCTTTACCACAGCAATAATTTTGGTTTTTATGTCCAAACATAGAAGAGAACAGAGCACAAACACCATAAGCACTTTGACTTTTATGGTGTTGACAGAGTGGTGTGTAATATTAATATGAGTTGTGCTTCTCTTGTGGATTTATTTGTATTTTGGTAACTTATTACACATTTTAAATCAATTTCTGTATTCTATATGGAACTATTCTATATATACAGTACCGTTCAAAAGAATCCTCCATTTGCAGCAATTACAACATTGCAGACCTTTGGCATTCTAGCTGTTCATTTGTTAATCTGGAGAAATTTCACTCCACACTTCTAGAAGCCCCTCCCACAAGTTGCTTTGGCTGGATGGGCACTTCTTATGTACCATACGATGAAGCTGCTCCCACAACAGCTCAATGGGGTTTAGATCTGGTGACTGCGCTGGCACTCCATTACAGATAGAATACCAGCTGCCTGCTTCTTCTCTAAATAATTTGGAGGTGTGCTTTGGGTCATTGTCCTGTTGTAGGATGAAATTGGCTCCAACTAAGCGCTGTCCAGAGGGTATGGCATGGCGTTGCAAAATGGAGTGATAGCCTTCTTTATTCAAAACTCCTTTTACCCTGAACACATCCCCCACCTTACCAGCACCAAAGCAACCCCAGACCATCACGTTACCCCCACTGTGCTTGACAGATGGTGTCAGGCACTCTTCCAGCATCTTTTCAGTTGTTCTGCGTCTCACAAATGTTCTTCTGTGTGATCCAAACACCTCAAACTTTGGTTTTCCAATCTTTCTCTGTCCAATGTCTGTTCTTTTGCCCATATTAATCTTTTACGTTTATTGGCCAGTCTCAGATATGGCTTTTTCTTTGCCACTCTGCCCTGAAGGCCAGCATGCCGGAGGCGCCTCTTCCCTGTAGATGTTGGCACTGGCGTTTTGCGGGCACTACTTAATGAAGCTGCCACTTGAGGACCTGTGAGGCGTCTGTTTCTCAAACTAGAGACTCTAATGTACTTATCTTCTTGCTGAGTTGTGCAGCAGGGCCTCCCACTTCTCTTTCTACTCTGGTTAGAGCCTGTTTGTGCTCTTCTCTGAAGGGAGTAGTACACGCCATTGTAGGAAATCTTCAGTTTCTTGGCTATTTCTCGCATGGAATTGGCTTCATTTCTAAGAACAAGAATAGACTGTCGAGTTTCACATGACAGTTCTCTTTTTCTGGCCATTTTGAGCGTTTTATCGACCCCACAAATGTGATGCTCCACATACTCAACCTGCTCAAAGGAAGGTCAGTTTTATAGCTTCTCCAAGGAGCTAAACTGTTTGCAGCTGTGCTAATGATCGCACAAGGGTTTTCTAACCATCCATTAGCCTTCTGATGATTACAGTGAGCAAACACACTGTACCATTAGAACACTGGAGCGATAGTTTCTGGAAATGGGCCTCTATACACCTATGTAGATATTGCATCAAACACCACACACTTGCAGCTGGAATAGTCATTTACCACATTAACGACGTATAGTGTGTATTTCTGATTAGTTTAAAGTTATCTTCATTGAAACAAACTGTGTCTTTCTTTCAAAAACATTGACATTTTGAAGTGACCCAAAACTTTTGAACGGTAGTGTATTTTCAAGATGGAACATTATTTCCCAACAAAATAGCAATAATAAGTCATACTGGGGGCACACTGCTTTCATTTTTTCTGACTGAGTGGTACAAACTCTGGCTGGGCGATGTCAAAATAATTTTTATGCAACAATTTCATGTAAAAAATGATCTTCCCCCCCAATACACATACACACACCATAGACACATGTAGCACAAAGAGGGGCGCTTATTTTTTTTAGCTGGCAAAAAAACGTGAAAGCATGAAAGAATCATATACGTACAATCCCTTAAACACATTTTTAGTCTCTATTTTAAAAAACATGCCGTGGCAGTCTGAAAGAAATGTAAAATGTGAAACAATATGTTTTTTCATTGTTTCTCCATCCTTTGATGGGTATAAAAAGCATGATTTTCGCTGGTTGATAGTTTTTCATTACTATACCCATCCATCACCGTAACCGCTTATTCCTAGCTGGGGTCACAGCCTATCCCGGGAACAAGGAGCACAGCTGGGAACCAACCCAGTCATCAACACACCACAGGGCTCACACACACACACACAACTACAGGGCCAATTTAGACTCCCCGATCAACCTGGCCTGCACACTTTTAGACCCTGGGAGGAAACCGGAGCCCCTGGCAAAAACCCACGTGAACACGGGGAGAGTGTGAGAACTCCACACATTAAGGCCCAACCTCAAACCCAGGACCTTCTTTCTGTGAGGCAGCAGCACTAACCACTGTGCCACCATGCCACCCTAATTACTATATTTTCTCTTGAAAAATAGAATAAAATGATATAATGATAAAATAAATACTTTTCATTCGAGAGTACTGTCAGAGATGCATTTTGATACAGAATACCCTATTTGTAAGTGTATCTAAATAAACTACAAAATACAGTATTTTGAAAATATAAAAATACTTTTCAGATAGGCTGTATCATAAGTTTTTTCTATAAGAGCAAAATTTCTTCACTGCTTAATGAGACAGAATACAAACGTGAACCCAAACAAAGGATTAGATATTCTGAAGTGTCTTAAATATACCCCAACTACAAAAAAAGATAATGAGAAGTCAATCATTTTTTTTACACAACAAATGCAAACCACTCAAAACAACAAAAATGACAAACACAACTGAAATATTTCACTCAGTAACATCTTATAACCGATACCAAGTTTAAAGTTGTTATATACTGTATATATATAAGTACCGTATATATGTATATATCCATCCATTTTCTAGACCGCTTATCCTACTGGGTCGTGGAGGGTCCGGAGCCCATCCCGGAAGTAACGGGCATGAGGCAAGGAACAACCCTGGACGGGGGGCCAGCCCATCACAGGACACACTCACACACCAGTCACGCACACATACACACTCACCTAAAGGATTAGGAACACCTGTTCAATTTCTCATTAATGCAATTATCTAATCAACCAATCACATGGCAGTTGCTTCAATGCATT
>JABFDZ020000039.1:718661-733584 GCA_019775955.2 Pollimyrus isidori
GGACTCGGATCTCCTGCTGTTTACTCCATATTTTTTCTGTGATTAATTAATCTAATTAATGAGCTAAATTTCCAGCCCTAGTATCTAATCAAACATGTTCTGTGTTATATGTTAGGCTAGCTTCTCGTCCAGAGCATACTGTACCTGTTGCATGACAGTTCACAGTTAGTTCACAGTTACTGCTGCTATGTGTCCTGTCCTCCTCACGACCACTCTTGGTTAAAAATCCAAATTGGGCTAATTTCGGGAATTTTGCCACCCTTTCCTCTAGCTCTCTACGTTCCTGGCGCTTCTTGCAGCCGCTCTTGGGTTTGAAAGGCATGCTACTTGTTTTGGTCAGCACGATGATTGCAATGTGCAGCCATCCAATCAAAAAATCACTATGAAACATTTAGCCTTCCCAGAAACCCTTGCTGTATCTCAGTAGAAACAAATATACTCTGACATGACAGTTTAGCGACAATGAAAAATGATAACTTTATTTAGCTGTTTTTATTTGATGGTTGGATTTTAATTCTGAGGGTTTTTTTTTTTCTTTTTATGGAGGCGGGTCTGAGGTAGTGACGGGCCCCCAGTGATCACGGGCCCCGGTGCGACCGCACCTGCTGAACCTGCTATAGTTACGCCACTGTCTTTGATTCATCAAAGTAACATCCTCTAGCACTTATAACAGTAGAGCAAATTCAAGACATTCTTTCTACAAGGGATATTAAGTACTCCTCTGTTTCATACGATGAAACAGTTAACTAGTGTAACTAGTGTTAAAGGACAGTCTAGAATTCTAAAAGAGAGTGGAGGAAATGCATGACAATCTGTTGTCATGTCAATGCGAATGCAAATAAAATACAGTGAGTAAGATGAAAGTGTACTTGTGTAGCAGTTATGTGCATCCTTCTTTATAACTATAAGTCTTATATATTTATAGCATTTATAAAGGAGAAGGGGAGTTCATCAAGTATGATAAACTCTATAATTTTCCAAATAATACCTTTTGATTTCGCACTCTGCGCTGAATTTTCTTTTGCTACCAAATGCTTGTGTTACTGATTGACTGGCCTTCTTTGGCAGTATTGCAGCTTTTTTTTTATTAGAACAGATTTGTTTTTCGGAAACATATTTGTTGCTCATATTTGCTGTATCAGCTGATACCGATAGTTGCCTGATATAATCGGTACATCTATAATGCATGGTATATGTGAGGATCTATTAGAAGGCAGAAACAGGGGCTCATTAGTTACCTGAAGTCCTGTGGTTTTTATTCCACACTCCATACTCACTGAAATAACTCAGGAACCTATTTCCATAATTGCCAAACTGGAGAAAAATCACATACGGGTAGGCTCATACATTTGACACTGTTTGCATTGAGCATGTACTGTAGTCTGGGGCTTATTTTCAGCACTCTGCACAGGCTTGGCTAGTTAGATGCTGGGTTCTTAGCTTTTGTGTACCTTCACCATCTGTCACTTAGAAAATTCTACTTCTTGTTTGCAAGAGGCTTTTTTGGTGTTGAGATGTGTAAAGCTGTAGCTTCAGGCTGGATACAAGCTGCTTGATGCAGACTGCTCATAGCCAATACGATGAGCATGTTTTACCAGTATGCTCTCAAGGTCTGGAAGGTTCCGTCTGGTTGGCTCTCTGGGCAGCTTAATGAGGGGCTCTACATATGACCTTGTTGATTTGTGTGTTTCTTATTGAATAATATTTTTACTTAATTATTTAACTGTTTTGATATTACTCCCACTAATATTAGTGTACCTTTTGTAAGCTAGTGTGGTCTGTCTGATGTTACGCTTAGTACACAAATTGACATCTGTGAAGTTCTGCACAAGGAAGTTAGTTGGTAGTGGAACTGTGGGTGGTTTTGGTAGGAGATATGAGGTGGGTAATTGACTGCTTGTTTCCATACGGTATGGAGTGTTGGCATGGTAACGGAAGGCTGTTTCCTTACAGCACTGACTGGGTGCAGTTGGCTTGAACACCTCATTCTAGAATGAGCAAATTGCTGGATCTGCAGCCACACACACAGATACACACAGACACCCCTGCTATGCCCTGGGGCACCATACAGGTCCCCTGAGAGAGCCTTATGTAAAAATCAGGACTCATCTACGTAAAATCTTCACAGCATATTTCCTGTATTTTCCACCTGGCTTACAAACATATCAAATCTTGTGTTTACTTCGGAAATTGCCTTTGTACTGCATATAGGCTGGAGGAGTATTCATGGTGTGCTCTGCTGTTCAAGTGCTCATGTGATTTGTTGTGATCACTCACAATGGACAATGCCCACTGGCCCCAGCTCATATTTGAAGCAATTTCAGTGTTTAATCTGTCGTGAGCAGCAGGTTCCACCCCCTACTCCCCACCCCCGCAAATTAACATGGGGTTTCATGTGAGCGTTGTTCTCCTTTTTCTGTCTCTTCGTTGTAAACTGGGGCATGTCAGCTTAGCTCACGTATTTAAATGAGTGTTTTTTGCACTCGTGAGCTCCAGGGCTCTGCTGTTATTCCTCTCCTTACATAATTCTCCTCTCTCCCTTCAGCATCCTGCCTGCAAAGTGGAATTCAGTGGCTAACCGCCATTGCTTGTTATGTTATGTGAAGCTACTGTGTCTTCATTAACTAAGTTTTTGCTATCAACCATTATGACACTCTTTCCTCCTGAAATGTTATATTCTTGCATTTGGCTTTTAAATATTCTGTACATTTGCTTTACAGTCATATAGTGAAAGTGACATGCAAAGGTGTCAAAGACCCATGCAGTGGTATCTGAGGGTTTTGCTGTGCAATTGTTCAGGTGTGATATAAGTTCCTCTACAGTATAGCTCTGGAAATGGATACTGTGTATTACCACAGTGTTGACTCACCTATTAAAACTGAAAGAACGAGCTGCTCCGAGATTGACCTACCTGTTTCTGATCCACGAGAAGATTGTCCACATATTCTGATTGTCCTATTCTGCCTTGTCGTAACTTGGCGTGGAGGCCAATGGAGGGACAGGTACGGGAGGCGAGGAGGAAGTCAGGGGGGGAATCTGGCGGAGAAGAGGAGGTAGGTGAAACCGTGGCAAGCGATGGCGCAGCCACAACTGGCAAAAGTGCAGCAGACCAACAAATCAGAGTAGGGGGACTCGCAGGCGACCGACGAGCCAAAGCGGAGGGGACCTGCAGGCAACCGACCTATAGGCAGCTCATAAGCTACCGCCCCAGAAACCAAGGGCGAGCCAGGGGGCCAGGCGGGTGAGTCACGACCACATGTGTCCTCTCCCTTTCCGGGAGACTGAAAGGTGGGACCCTAGCCAGGATCTGTTCTGCTGTGGCAGTGGCGGAGGAGTCACTCCTCCAGAGGGGTCCAATGAGGGGAACCCTGAGGGGTCCTATTCAAGCTCCTCTTCCTGCAAGGGGAAGGGAACGGTGGTCGTGTGGTGTGACAAAGGGGCAAGTTGCCAGTTCGGGCAGCGAAGGAGCAGGCAGGTGCATTGCGCTCCTAGACTGTATGGCGATGTTGATGCGAGCTTCAGGCACCCACTTGTGTGAAGCAGCGCTGGTGACATCAGGGGTGAACACTGCCAGGTGGAAAATCGCAAGGGACATCCTCCAACACCTGGCAGGGGAAACAGCGGAGAGCTGGGTAGCCCCTAGTAAGATCCCTGGTGTGTCTTCCTATTCTCGGAATCCATTCCTTTTTCTCCTTCCCCCGGTTTTCGGTGAACTTAAGGGCACTCTGGGTAGCAAGCTGTACAGTATCCCACTGTCAATGTTCACCTGCTGCATTGCTTCAGCGGCTCTCTGTTGTAGCCACCAGAGGTTTCCAGGGTATCACAGCTTCGGTACACTAACCCGTGAGCCAGACACTCCCAACACACCTATGCTTTAAGGTCTACCAGGTCTCTCTTGCATTTTTCTCCACTGTGTCATCCAACTCACCACAACATGATGATCAGTTGACAACCCAGCTCCACTCTTCATCTAAGTCTGCAAGACATATGGTTTCAAATCCAATGATGCAACTTTAAAATCGAACATCGAGATACGGCCTATGGCGTTCTGGTGCCAGATGCACTTATGAATACCCTTATGCTGAAACATGGAATTTATTTGTTCCAGGGGATGTGCAGGTATGGGGGAAAAACAGAGAACTACATTTGGGGGTTGAGGCAGGCCTATTTTGAAATAGCATGTTTTAGAAATACTAAAAATAATTATTGACATTACTGTATATGACAGTAACAAGTTTAAATATTTTAATTTTATGTAATACTTAAAGTTAATTTTGGTCTGTGGGGGGGGGGGGGGTGGCCGCAGGTTCAGGGGAAATATGTAAGGCCTAATAGGGAACTGTCAAAAAGAATTTGAAGAGCACTTGTCTAATCTTATTTAGTACATATTTAGTGCATAAGCACAGACAACTGTCAGAGCCCGTCCCCCAACTCGAAGTTGAAGGGAGGCGACCCCCCCTTCACCAGGGTAAACTCCAGCCTACTGTATAGTAGACCCATAGACACCCTGAATTTACGCATGATTAGGTCATGTAAGTGTGCTGCCAGCATCAGAGCTCTTCCTTCATCAGTGTGAAACTGCGCTGTCCCCTTGCTGTGGTGGTGTGTGAACAGTGGAGTGCATAACTAATGAGTACTTCCTCCTGCCCCTATGGCTCATGTTAATAGTAGTAACTGTGAGCACAGTTAAGGCTGCATCACGTTATTTTTAAATCATCTAGTGCAGGGATCGGGAACCTGCAGCTCGCGAGCCATGTGCGCTTCTTTTACCACGTGACTGCGGCTCTTTTCATAAAGATAGATGCATTCACATTTTCATGTCTTAACATAATGGTAAATGGACTGCATTTATTTAGCACTTTACGCCTCACATTCACCCATCCACACACGCAATCACACACCGGTGACAGAGGCTGCAATGCAAGGTGCCAACCTGCACACCAGGAGCAATTTGGGGTTCAATGTCTTGCTAAAGGACACTTTGATGGGGTCAGGAGTAAGCAGGGCTTGAACCTACAACCCTCTGGTTGCCGAACGATAGCACCACCAACTTCCCTATAACATATTATGATAATACTTTCATAAAGGTAAATATTCATGGGTTAATATTATTTTTCGTTTAGATATTTTGTTTACTATATGTGAATTAGGCAGTCCGTCACACACTTCTGTTACGTCTTGTAACTGCATAATTTACATCTTCCTCAAAGTCAATGTTTGTTAAACGGTATCCTTTCCAGAGTTTCCATAAGCACCTGAGATTGGATGTACGCTTCAGTGTTTATTGACATTCCTAATTCATTCATATACTTTTTGTAGCAAATCGTCACCACACCTTCCCAGGTTTACATAAAAATTATTATAGCCAGCTGTGGGAGTGGTGAGGACATTTTTCACTGCTCGGTCAGCAGAGTTACAGTACTGAAGTGGGGAGTGAAGAGCAGACGACAACAGAGCAAAACAAAATGTGGGATGGGGATGAAGCCTGTCGCACAGAACTAATCAGTGTTGAACTGTTAGTCACCTTTGCGCTGTTACGTGTCCGAGTGATTTAAACCTGAGATGCCCCCCAGAAATAGTTTTTCTATAATATTTTTGTAAGTACTTGAACTTTTATTTTTGTGTTAAATGCATATAT
Organism: Pollimyrus isidori; assembly: GCA_019775955.2. Taxonomy (NCBI): domain Eukaryota; kingdom Metazoa; phylum Chordata; class Actinopteri; order Osteoglossiformes; family Mormyridae; genus Pollimyrus; species Pollimyrus isidori. Next base: position 724,300 of record JABFDZ020000039.1, read on the forward strand.
ACATAGACATTTAGAAGAAAATGGCTCTTTGCTTTAAAAGTTTGCCGACATTTGATCTAGTGATTCATTTTGAATAGATCCATGAATAATTCTGCTTGTCATTATTGGAAAACACATCATCCTATAGTATGGTCCTGTTGTCTTCTGACCGTGTGCTGCTGCCTCTTTCCTACAGTCATCTTGGACACGCTAAGTGTGACATCCCACTCGCAAGCGCTTAGCAGGGTGGAGGGCGATTCACTGCAGCTGAACTGTGAGGTGAGCCGGCAGACGCTGCAGCACAGTCATCTGTCAGTGGGCTGGTACCTGCGTGCTGAGCCCGGCACGCCGCCCCTGGACCTGCTTACGCTGTCCCGTGACTTCGTGCTCCGCGCCGGCACCCCCTACAAGCAGCGCTTTGCATCAGGAGACCTCCGCCTAGACAAGTTGGGCAGTACGGCCTACCGCCTCACCATCCACCGGCTGCAGCCTGCTGACCAGGGCCTGTTGTACTGCGAGGCATCCGAGTGGATCCAGGACCCTGACCACTCCTGGTACTCCATGACCCGGAAGCAGTCGGAAAAAACTCCTCTCAAAGTGCAGCCCGCAGGTATGTCAATGGGTATACGGAAAGCAGGTCAGGCGTCCACAGGAATTCTGGATCAAAACCAAGAAGCAGAAAGTTCCTGACCTAAATCTGCAGAGTGTCTTGCACAAGGTCAGTCATGTGGAAGGTAGTGTGCCTCAAGTGTTTTTTCTCTAGGTCCACTGTGGTCAGTACCACAGTGCCACCTACAGGCTTCTTCCTTTCTTGCTTTGTGCAGACATATAAAGGCTCCCTGAGAAGGAAAGCGCCGTGTCTTTAACCCCATTCACCATGTATCATGGACAGCCCTGACAATAAAAACATACACAGTTGTAGATCTGTTCTTGCAGTTTCAGCTCATAGCATTGCCCTGTTGGGGCAGCGTGTGGCCCAGTGGGCTAAGCCTGTGTGCCTGTAATCATGAGGTCACAGGTTCAAATCCAGCCTTGACATGTCTGTGGCTCCTTGAGCAAAGCCCTTAACCCCCAGCTCCCTGGGTGCTGCTACGGGCGGCTGCCCTTCGCGGACAACTTGGTCTACAAGACCAAGTTGAGGGAGGCGTAAAAACAATTTCCCCATGGGGACAATAAAGGATTGATTATTATTATTATTTCTGTTTACGGGGAGTCCACACATAGATACTGAAAGCTCCGCACAGGCAAACCCCCAGGTAACTGGTTCGTTATATGGCCAGTTTCACACACAGACACTTACAAGCCTCCTGTCTCTGCCTGGAGGTGTTTCCTTTCCATAAGGTGTAAATTATCTGTGCTGTTTAACATGCAGAAGGAGGGTCTTCCCTGATTGCACAGCTGGTTTGATGCCACGCTACCATAGTCACTGAATATTCCTGTAAGGGCAGGGAGCCCAAGTCTTGATTCTTCAACGGAGAACAAAAACATCTGTAGAATGTGAGTGGTCAAGGCAGCTTACAAGGTTATTTTTTGTTCCTTTCACGCATTATTTTTAATCTGGATTTGTTCTGTCTCGTGCAAAGGAGAATAAGAGGGGACATGATCCAGGTGTATAAGATTCTTACAGGTCTGCATGCTGTTCAATATTAATTTACTAGAAATTGTGGTCATAGGTGGAAATTAGTGGGAGAACATTTTAAACTGAATTTGAGGAAGCACTTCTTTACATAACGTGTCGATTGAGTATGGAATTGTCTTCCTGCTAGTGTATCGGAAACTAAAACCCTGGGTTCCTTTAAGTGGGATCTAAATAAGGTTTTAACGACTCTGAGCTATTATTTAAGTTTTCCCCGAACGAGTTTGATGGGCCGAATGGCCTCCTCTCATTTGTAAATTTGCTATGTTCTTAATACCTTTTTAGTCCTTTTTGGGCAGTAATTTTAACAGTTTTTCATTGATAAGGCATTCAGTCTTATCAACAGTCCCTTTTTCTGCATGGTAATCGTGTTCAGGTATCAGCCACAGACACAGATTGCACTCAGCAAGCCAGAGTGATGATGAAATCCCTGCAGTTTTGACCTTAAGCAAGAGCCGTTTGAGGGGGACAACATCAAAGGCCTTCTGGAAATCTAAGTAGATCACATCCTTGGCCTTTTTGTGATCAAATTCACTTGTACCTTCTTCAAACAACTCAAGTAGATTCGTTAAATAGGATCTACCTCTCCTAAATCCATGTTGCCTATCCCTCCGAATGCTATTTGCATTCACCATTTTCACTTGGATTATAGCTTACATTATTTTTCCAGTAATGCTAGTTAAACTGATTGGCCTATAATTTGCTGGATTACTTCTATCCCCTTTTTCTCTTCTTAGAGATTCTAATGTTTTTTTTTTTTTAATCAACCTGTAGACTTAGATACTCCTGCTTAATTTTGAAATTATTAGTTATTTTTCGGTTGTGGAACAGAGCCATTTCCCTCCTGATTTATTCTTCATTTCCTTAGTAAACCACCTTGGTTGTAGTTTCCTAGATTTAGTTTTGCTGAAAACAGGTATGAAGTCCTCTTGCACTTGCAACAATATGCTTTTAAAAAGTCCCCATGCCTCTTCAACCGTTTCACTATTTAACTCCAGTTTACAGTATCTAGTTTCAGTCTTGTACCATTAAAGTCAGCTTTCCTAAAATTGTATGGTTTTGTTTTGGACTTTGCTCTCCGGAAACTAAAATTAACTTTGAATTTAACCATTCTGTGGTCACTACTGTCCATTGGTCTTAAAACCTCTAGTTTTCCAATCATATCCTGATTATTAGAGAAAACAAGATCAAGAAGGGCTTCTTCCCTGGTAGGGGTATTGACAAACTGAGTAAAAAAACAGTCCTGTACTAATTCCACCATCTCAAGTTCATTTACAGAAGAGCCAGCAACAATGTCCCACTGTATCCCAGGTAAATTAAAATCACCCATAACATCATTTTTATTACTCATAATCCTGATATTGTCATATAACATTCTGCTTTTCTCTGCAGCTACATTAAGTGCTCTATTACAAACAATTACGCCATTTGAGTTTTTAACATCTAGTTTTATCCATACAGCTTCTGCACTTTCTGCATCAGTGAGCTTCCTTGCCTGCAAGTGTTCTTTTACGCATACTACAACACCACCTCCCTTCTTGCCTATCTGGTGTCTACTGAAAAATATATAACCATCTATATTATAGTCTTTACCATCATTGTCTCTCATCCATGTTTTAGTTATTTCTATAATTTGTCTGATGAAATTAAAGCCTCTAAATCATGAATTTTGTTTCTAATACTCCTAGCATTTAACCTGTCCCGCTTGAACAGGTCCCACCTGTTCCCGAAGGTTCTCCAGTGCCCCATAAACCTAAACCCCTATTTCTTACACCACCATTTTAGCCACACATTTAATCCCCTTATCTCAGCTAACTTAGCCTGGCTTGCATGTGGCATGGAACTGAAAATTATGCTGTAAGGTGTGCACATTTGCTGCTTAGTTTTGTCTCTTATCCTACATGTTCATCATTCTCCCCCCTCCCAAATTGTAACGTTCACACAGTCTCCCTAAAGGGCGTATTAGCTCTCTCCTTCAACTCATTGCTGTATTGGATGAGAGGCAGTTGCTCCTCGAGGTCACAAACCTCAACCATGAGTGAGTCCACTAACTTACATCGCCCATAGATGAAGTCCAACTGGACGCAAGCATCCAGAAGGGAGATGATGTTACATTTATATAATTCCTTGGCAAGACCCCACCTAGAATATTGTGTGCTGGTTTGGTCACCATACCTCAAGAAGGACGTTGCTGCCTTAGAATAGGTGCTACAGAGGGCTACAAGAATGATTCCCTTAGCGGAATGTCTTATGAGGAGAGGTTAGCTGAGCTGAATCTGTTTAGTCTCGAGCAAGGAATATTAAGGGGGGACATGATCCAGGTGTATACGATTATAACGGGTCTGGATGCTGTTCAGCCAAATGGCTATTTCAATATTAGTCTGAATACTAGAACTTGCGGCTATAAGTGGAAATTAGCGGAAGAACATTTTAAAACAAATTTGAGGAAGCACTTCTTTATGCAGCATGTCGTTAAAGTATGGAATGGTCTTCCTGCTAGTGTAGCGGAAGCTAAATCCCTGGGTTCCTCTAAATCAGAGCTAGGTAAGATTTTAACAACTCTGAGTTATTAGTTAAGTTCTCCTCAAACGAGCTTGATGGGCCGAATGGCCCCCTCTCACTTGTAAATTTCTTATGTTCTTATGGAGTGTGTGTGTGCATGTGTGTGTGTGTGGGGTTTTGCATAGATCACATTTGAGGACCAAATTGTCCCCACAAAGTGTAGTAAAACCTGAAATTTTCCTAGTTCTGGGGACATTTTTTTAGGTCCCCATTTGGATAACCTCAGTTTTATCAAAATCTTTGAATGCAATCAAAAAAGTTAAAATGCCAAAAGTCTTGTATTTGGGTTGGTTACTTATGGTTAAAGTTAGGGATGGGTAAGGGTTAAGGGTGCCGTGATTAGGATTATAATTTTCCCCATAGGAATGAATGGATTAGATATGAAGACGAACGTGTGTGTGTGTGCACATACACACACACTGGCCGATACAACTGCAAACAAATAAGTTTATTGTTCACACTTAAGTTATTAAATTTACATAATAGAAGTACATCACATTCAAAACTATTAATTTTACAAAAAGCAAACTATAAATTCACTAAAGACAGTTTTAAATACAGTATTGTAAATTATAGTGCATCACAATAAGGAAACCTGAATAGTAAGAGGATGTTTCCTTTTTATTTTGAAAAAGACATGGAGCTTACCAGCATAGATCAGTGGAATGACATTTTATTAAAACTGAATACCAATATACAGCTTAATAATGAATTATGAAAATGTCTTGGCTAGTACTTTCAGAAATTTTATAAGTGGTGAATGAACTGAAGGCAATGTCTGTTTTTTTAATATGCGTATTTAGTTTTGATAAGTTTGAATATTGATAACGTTTAAAGACTGGCCAGCAATATTGGTATATTAATCAATCTATTGAGTCGCTTCATATTGTTTGTTCCATCTTCATATTTCAAATATGTAATGCAAAATTGTAATAATAAGAGAAATATATTGCTTCAGAATTGTGGGAGGAAATTGAAATTGAAAAAAATTGTGATTGTTTTTACCCAGAATCATGTAGTGTGATACATGCTTTTCACAAATAGTAAGGAATGCAAAATGTCAGCAGTCAGGTTGGGATGCTAGGCTTGTTAATTGCTTTAATGTTTGAAATCAGAGGTTAGCACTGATAAATATCAATACAGCAATTAGTAATTTGTAATTAGTAACACATCCAACAACTGAAAAATTATGTTGTAAGGTATGCACTTTTTGTGGTTTTGTTGGTTTGCCACTTGGTTTCACAGGCCTGCCATGTGCCGTGCTCGTGCTTGGGGACAAGATGATCTCTAAAGCCTTCCCTGTGGCATTTTATTGTTCAAATAAATGACAAATTGCAGTATTGACACATCTGCGGTTGATACTGATCTTCCTTTATCTAATCATTTAAACAAATCTCAAGTAATACCAGATATGAACAGAAACTGAAAAAGGCTGCTGTACGTGATCCATACTCATATTCAGTGTTGGGCACATTACTTTAAAAAAAAAAAAAATACAAAGGCGTTCAGAAAAAAAAGTAATTATAGTTACTAGCTACTTCTTCCAAAAAGTAACTGAGTTAGTAACTGAGTTACAGCATTATAAAGGTAACTAGTTACCCGGGAAAGTAACTTACGCATTACATTTTTTAAAATGTTCAAATATTTAAAAAATGTGGATCTCCTCCACCCTTTGATGGAAATTCAGCTGTATGTTCAATTATTTGTAATAACACTGGCTATCAAATATGTTTAATGAATGTTTAATAAAGTCTAATTATAAATAAAATAATACATTGTTTACAGAAAACATTGTACACAAATCTACACTATTTTGATATCGCTGTAGGACAATGTGAGACAAGACACCTATCCTATCAAATGTAATATATCATTGTATATATGGTCATTACTATGTATAGTAGAACTATAAAACACAATACATGTTTTAGAACTTTACATATTTATTGCATATCAACAGGCAGCAGCCAGAGAACACACACAAACCACAAAATAAATTAATAAATATACAATGTTTATGGTGCAAATTAAATGAAATTGTCACACAATTTCAGATGACTAGTAAACATACTATATTTTCTTCCTCACAAAAGTATACAGTTTAACAATAAGAAGTGTTAGCAATATAATATTAAATATAATACTAAATCAAAAAATCAAGCTTAGGCTACTTTGGTAGCGTGGCTCTGTCTTCTCGGTAAAAGAGCTCACTTTAGCCGCACCTGGGTTTGGACTACTATCAACATCCTTGTTCTTAGTTTTTATGAAGCATGAGACTACAATTTGAATTGCTTGTTACCAACGTGGGTAAAGACTTAGTTCCAGGACATAATGTACATTTGACATATACTGTAACATAGCGCGTCGTCCGTCATGTTCCAGCCTTCGTGTGACACGCCTCGCCCACACCCTCTTGTAATTACCTATTGTTTACACCTGGGAGGCGCTGCCGCTCGCCAGTCCTGTGTCATGTTTTATGTATTTAAGTCTGCGCCAGTGTAGGTCCCGGCAGATGCGGCATAGACGTGTTAATGTCAGTGTGCCCAATAAACCCCGCGTTGTCCCCGGTCCGCTTGCCTCGTCTCTCCTTGTGTTTGTCCGCTGACCGTCACATATACATTCTTGCCTTTATTTCAACAAGGGAAGATTAACATTTGCATTTCCACTGTAAAATCGCTACTTTTTAACTCACCATTGCTGTCTCTCTCTTGTGCATGTGTGTTTGTATTTATGTAAACACCTGCCCACCTCTGCCTCTGGTTGGCTTATCATGAAATTTTACTCTCTCTTAACCAATCATCATCACTTATGCAGTTGTCTCGCCAAAGTAAAGAAAAAAAGCTTTGGTGCTCCTGTGGCTGAGAGCCTGGTTGGATGAAAATGGGAATGGCATTGTAACAATAGAAAGAGTAATTGGTTTGATTACCCGTTACTGAAAAATGACTTTTTTCAGTAATGCCATTATTTTAACGTTGTTATTCCCATCACTCCTCATAACCAAGTCATGTCTCTGTACCTCTGCACGATCACCAAACTGAAGTATTGTGATGTCTTCAACTATTTAGTTCACACCATGTCTTGATACAGGCGTGAATAGTTTAAAGCTTATGAAAGTTTAAATGCAAGCAAGTTTTTTTTCTGACTGGTGACGTACACAGGCCTGGTGTATGGGAAATTCCCAGAAATTGATTCCTAATAGTATCAAAAATAAGTTTTATCCTTTTACTAATAATGCGATGTCTAATGACAGGAAAACAGTATGCAAAACAACGGTGTGCAAATTAATTTTTATATCAGCCTAGGACGGGGCAATAGCTTGATGTAATATGACTAATTTTTCTTTCCTTCAATGCTCCATTTTTTTTTTTTTACCATTAAATAGGTTCAAAACATGAACAAAGCAGCAAAGCAAAGGTGACAAATTGAATGGACTGCAAAGAAATCTAATTTTAATAAATGAATCATACATATAAATAATAGACAAAAGCTGCAATCCACTCATTGCATATTTCTGGGTCTGCTGGAAATCTATGAAATGTTAAGCCACATTTATCACCTCTTTTACATTTCAAAAAATCTGCTGGAAACCTAAATGCTTTGCCGCTTTTTTGCCACTTTGTATGATGGCAATTCCTTTAAAAAAAGTCACAAGTTTGCTTGACCGGCACTAAATGAGCAGATCGGACTTGGTGCCACTACTGTTACCAGAACAGAGCACTGATGCTGAGCTCTGTGCAAAGCTCAATGCTTGGCATGTAACAACCCCCTTAGGTGTGAAGTGATGGAGCTGCTGTGAATCACAGTGTGATGCAAAGAGTGCTTTGAAATGCATGAGCCATCTGTAATTGGTTTCCAACTTTGAAATATCTTGTCATCGTCTGTCAGCTTCTATAGAGATACTACCGGAGCCCTAAGTGGGTCATCTTCTAGGCATTGTTCAGACAAAGTGGACCAGTGATGTTAGGAATCAGGCAGTGGTCACATTTGCACACAAAGCAGTTGTGTGTCTCCAGGCAGTTATGCTCCTTTCTTGAGAGCATCAGTATAATGGATGTTCCATAGTATACTCCCAGCCCATAAAGGAGGGCTCCTGAGACTGGCAGAATACACTAAGGTAGGCAAAGTAATGTGTTTATTGTGATAGGGTACGGTGGGTTAATCTTTAGAGGAGAGTGTTAAGGGGCTTGGAAATTTTTGCAAGGATTCCGCTGCAGTGAGTTGCTCAGACTCGGTGGGCTTATAGGCTTTCCATGAGAAAGTTTGGCTGAAAGGAAGAAGCAGATGGGAAGAAGCCAGACCCAGTGCAGAGTGTCGAGCTGCCCTGTGCCGCGTGCTGCCTGCTGTTTCAGTATCACAGAGGGAGCTGCTGGAGGTCCATCTACTGCTGTGGTGCTTCAACTGCCTGAATATGTGGGGTTAGCAGCAGAAGAGGTATGAGACACTTATGGGGCAGATCAGTGGGGTAAATATTTGTGGGGTAACAGCACAGGGCATTTTAGGATTCTAAATATAGGTAACATCGCATCTGACAAGCCCTTTAATGCCTCATCAACGCCATCTCCAGCATTTCAGAAATTAATTAAACAGCATGCTGGAATAAGCTGTCTACTACTATTTTGCTTCTCTATTTTATAGAAAGCGAGGAAAATTAAAAAACAAATAGGTGACAATGGTTTTACCGGATAATTGGCATTCTGCCTCTAGCTCAGATGAGGAAAAGCTAACAAAGTATATCCTTTCGCTGATTACATCTCGTCATTTATTTACCTCTGTTTGAGTACAATATGTTTTTTAAAGTATGACATTTATTGTCATGGGAAGTAAAGTTACTCATTCAAGATTTGTTCATTGTATTGTATTCTCCGGATGCTGGGGAATACGTATGGTTTTGGGAACATTCCACTGTCGATGCTTAACGCAATAACTTGTTTGATCCTGCATATTTCAATCCATGTCGGAGTCTGTAACTCCAGATCCGTCATTAACTCTCTGGAGTCTAGGAGTAGGCAGAGATGTTCAGAAGTCATTTTTTCCAAGTCAAGTCTCAAGTCTTTGTGCTCGAGTCCAAGTCAAGTCTCAAGTCTTTGAGTGGCAATGTCAAGTCAAGT
>JABFDZ020000039.1:740201-750662 GCA_019775955.2 Pollimyrus isidori
CAAGCTTACAAGCCACATCGTGCACTTAGGTCACAGAATGCAGGTCTCCTTGTTGTACCACGTATAAATAAAGTGACCTCCGTTGTCAATTGGTTTTTTTCCTTTTCTTTTTCATTTTTTTTCTGTCTTATGTATCTAATTTAATATGTAGTTCAATGTGTTCTAACACACCCACGTAAAGCACCCTGGGACAATTCTGTTGTGAAGGGCGCTATATAAAAATAAACTGAATTGAATTCTAGAGTATATACAAATTGCCATTATAAAAAATTAAATTAATTTTCTCAGTTAACTGTGTTAATATTAATATCTCAAAACTTTTGGCCACAGCTATGCTCTGTTATCTGCACTCATAGAAAGACTCTTGACTAATCAGATTTCTTGGTTAGAATTTACTGTTGTAAATGATTTTTAAATAGCATATACCATATTGTATTGAGATGGAACCCACTCCATCCATTTTCTGCATCTGTTTATCATATTCAGGGTCAAGGGTCCAGGGCTTATCCCACAAACCATAGGCACAAGACAGGGAACAATCCAGGATGGGATGACAACCAATCATAGGGTACACTCACATGCAATTTACAATTTGCTATCTCCTGTTCTTAGTATGTTTTGGACTGTGGGGGGTAATCTAGTGTACCTAGAGGAAACCCCATGACGCCATGGAGAGAACATCCAAAGTCCACACCAAGAATCATGACAGATATTCAAACCCTGGTCCCTGGGGTGTGAGGGACAGTGCTAACCATTGAAAAGGATCATTAAAACTGCAAAGTTTGCTAAGTTTTGATTTCTGTTACTGAGTAAAAATGTTTTAGTGCAAATTATTGATGGTCTCAACCCAACATACTATCAAGGTCATTGCAATGTCGAAATATGTACCTCATATGCAGAATTAACTTGTACATCGTAAATTGCACATTGCAAGCCTAGCACTGTGGGTAATGCTGTTGCTGCACATCCCTGCTTTACCAGTGCGTGTTATTATCTGCATGTGTTTACCTCAAATCCGCCACTTTTAGAATTTATTAATTTGTAGGTTTTATTAATTTGTAATTAGTCTCTTTATTGCTAAGTCTTTTGAGGTTGTACCATCTTGGCCTCCATCTATGTATATATAATTATTATTAAATTTTATATAGAACTTACATGGCACAGAAATTCAAATAACTAACTAACATTGGATCCCCTGGTCCAAAACATGCAAAGTGAACTAGAGCCCATATGTGTAAGTGATTTTAGTGTGAGTGAGTGAGTGTGCATCCTATGATGGGATGGCATCCAGGCTTAGTTCCAACCCTTTACAAACCCCTCATAGTGAGTCAATGTGTGTTTGTGTATGTGTCTTCATAGACCGGGACTTTAACATCCAGCTGAGCACCGAGAGACGGGCCTACACCACAGGCGAACCCCTCGAATTACGCTGCGCCATCGATGCGCAGAACATTCTGGAGCGCTACTTCTCTGTGTCCTGGGTGTTCAGCAGCTCACCAGTGGCATTGGTCGGGCCTAATGCCGTACCATTGCTAGCTGGGGACTACGTGCAGCGTGAGGCCACTGGACAGCTCACGGTACGCAAGGAGAGTCAAGCCGTCTACCTGCTGAGACTGCAGAGCCTGCGGCCTGAGGATGCTGGGAAATACATCTGCCGCGTCACTGAGCGTGAGCGCACCCTGACTGGGGACTTCATCGACCGGAGCAAGAGGTCCCGCAATGTGCAGGTCACTGTCCAGCCTCTCCGTAAGTAGCAGCAGCTCACTGCTTTACCTGTTGCTCTTAAATCTGGAGAGTAACAGAAATTCCTTTTTAAAAAAAAAATTAGACAAGAAATGCTCTTTGACCTTCATAAGTACTTTGATATTACTTTGTAAACTATTTTTTTCTCCAGAAATTCTGCATATGTTAACATACATGCTACCACTGAGTGAATTTCCAGCCAAAAGCTCCCCCAGTTAAAGTGGGAATGAAGATAGCTATATTTAGCATTATACAGATACCTCTGCACTATTTACCATTCCACATCTTGGAAGAGCATATAATAGCAGAATTTCTCATGCTGCTCGATTCAGTGTTGGAAGACATGTGAAAAGGACAGTGTGACACTGATTACAGAAGGAACACAGATTTTATTCTCCTAGAAACAGAATGGCTCCTGAAATAGAAACTGAATGGCAAATGAATGAAGAAAGAAAAGTTTATGTGAATTGGAAGAAAGCAAGGTGCATCATCAGCAGCTGGTAACAGGATTAAAGCAATCATTAGGGTCTGAGTAGGATTACTGAGAAGGAAACATCATCTCTTCTGTCCTTAACTGTATAAAAGCAAATTTATCATTAAAACAAATGCCCTGTCCCACTGTTTCTCTGTCCCCAGGAAGCAATTTGACTGTGTCATTAATCAGTAACTCCACGGATATCGAGGAGAGTGGAACCATCCAGCTAATGTGTGAAGCTCAGTCCATCTCTGGCAAAGTGGCTGGCCTGTCCGTCATGTGGCGGTGGCTGGACAGTAAGGGCAGTACCGAGCAACACATTGCTGCCCTGGACCAGGAGGGTGTGGTCAAGCTAAGCCTTGCTTACAGCAATCGTGCAGCCTATGGGGGTATCCGAGCAGAGCGCACTGACATTGACACATTCTCCCTGTCCATCTACAACGCCCTGCCCAGTGACGAGGGACAGTATGAGTGTGAGGTCACAGAGTGGCTTCCAGGGCCTAACAGCACATGGGAGAGTATTGGGGAGAAGACCGCAGCCACACACGTGATGGTCCGGAGCAAAGGTATGTCTGTATTTGATGAAAGATTACCATCTCAGCACTTGTCCAGTGTTTGTAAATAAATGGCTGCATGTGTGCTTGTGTGATTCAGAGAGATTTGTTAAGAAATACTCATCAAATACAATAATAAGAACTGGTCTAGAACTACACCATGTTATAGCCACAGGAGCAAAAAATTGTACACACCTGATTTTAATGCATTTGTCTTTATTTTATCTCTTTCTTTCACCTTACCATAAAAGGTCTTGAGGCAATGAAGTAATACATACTGTTTGACTTATGAGCTGTAACATTGTGGGCACAGACTTCAAACTGTTCCCCTACACAGGCAGATGTGGAGTACTGACTCATTTATGGTCTTTGGCGATGACCTTGATTACAGGATACACCTTGCTTTTAGTAAGCAAGTCCACTTCTTCTTTTCCAGTCCCCAGAGGTTTTTTTTCCTCCCAACTTTGGAGATTTTGGTTCCTCTCCTCCACTGTCATCTGGATTTCTTTGTTTCTTTCTTTTCCTTTTTTTTCCTGCTTTAATATTATTCTATCAGAGAGATGGAGAAGGTTGGGTCAAAGGTCTTTGAAGTTCAAAGTTCGGATTTAATTAAAAGGGGCGTAGTTGGCAAGTAGCCAAGTGACGTCGACTGTAGTTAGGTTATTAAATTATTTATTTACATATTTAAAAGGGAGGTAGTTGGCAAGTAGACAAGTGACTGTAGCTAGGTTATTATTAACTTAATTATTTTAAAATGCCTGTTACTTAAAAGGGACGCAGTTGGCAAGTAGCTAGGTTACTATTAAATTATTCATTTAATGTTATTTATGTAAATGTTTGTTATGGGTAGTGAAATGGGGTATTTTCTTTGTTTCTCTTGGTGCAAATAGCTGCCTGTGTCCAGCTGTACTGCTGGAAGTCAGTCCAGAGCATGTTTTGAACTTGATAGATTCGGCCGATGTTTATCCTGGTGCTGCTACGCGACACTGAAAGAAACTCTGGGAAAATGAGAAAGTCGGAGCTCAGGATGAGAGCAGCAGCAGCAGGTCGGTCTGACGCTATAACGCTTAGCAGCATGGCGACGTGTCTGTGTCCTGTTTAGGGGAGGGTACCCTTCCAGTGCAGCATCAGATTTGGCCGTGTGTGTGTGTGTGTGTGTGTGTGTGCGCGTGTGTGTGTGTGTGTGTGTGTGAAAGTTAACCCCCCCCCTTTTTTTTTCTTGTGTCGTTTCATTTTGTTTCCCGTTGTAACTTTAATTAAGCCGCACATCATCTTTGTCTCATGGTAAAAATTTCTTTGAAGGTAATTGGGCCACATCTCACAAGCTTCCTAAATCTGTCATTTTGTCTCAAGGTTTCCTTATATGGCCCGAGTTAGGTCATCCCTATTTTCTCATTCTTGCCTAGCCCCGATAAAAAAAAAAAAGATGCATGTCACGCCCCACCACCAGCAGACCATGTGGAATATAGCCCAGCACTAATTTTTTTCAAAAAACACAGACACTCACACAGTGATTCACCCTCACCGCCTAACATGTCTCGCACTACCGAAAGGAAAGATTCAGCCTCACCGCCTAACATTCAGGAGAAGCTGGTGTTGCGGCTTCCTGGGGCTCCCAAGAAGATTCATACGACGCATAGACTGGTGCCTACGATGCCGCCGTTGGAAGACCTCAGAGCTACCTGGGAGCTACTCAACGAGGGTAAAGCGGTCGACTGCTTTGACTGTGATGAGGAGGAAGTGCGCATCTTTCAGCTCACCGGAGACGCCGTGGACTCCCCCATAGACAACCTGCACCTGGTCAGTGTTTCTGAAGAAGAATTGCGAAACTTGATGTATATCGTTATCGTGACGATGAAGGAGAGCATTGAACCCGACTCCGGCTTTCAGGAGGACACCGGAAAAATGGAGATGTACTACGGCAAGGATGGAAAAGTACGGTGCACCTTTATGAAATGGGACGTGACCGGTGAGCTGGACAAGAGAATGGTTAATATATGGCAGCTGCCTAAATGCTGCTGTTGTGGAATCAAGATGCCCTTTGTGATTTGGAATTTTGGAGAAAAGAGCGTTTACTTCAAAATGCTGTTCAAGGACACTAGAGAGCATAAGCAGATGCAAAAACCTACATTGTAAGGATCACCCCTCCCCTCTCCTCCACCACCACCCCCTGAACCTCATGTATATAAAAGTGGACGCCGTTGCAACCCTTTTCATAATCATCATCATCATTAGGCCAGACGTCGAAAGCGGGGAGCAAGAGGCCCCTTCGACCCCACCAGCAACACAGGCCTTTGATGCTGGAGAGCTGCCTATGACCCCTCCACCAACACCGGCCTCTGATCCTGGAGAGGTCCCTCCGACCCCCCAGATCTGCACGCTTCTCTCCAGACCAGCTTTGTGCAGAGGGATGCTCAGCTGCATAAAAGCAATGATAGTGGGTCTTTTGGCTTCAGTCATCAGGAAACATCAGCAGAAAAACTGCTACGGCTGCAAGGTGGATCATTCCAGTCAAAGACAGCACCCAGGCAAGAATTACTTTTACATGCACTTTGACTCTGTGCTCTGTGACCTCTGAACCGACCGGCTGACGCCTGCCTTGACTCACGTTCTGACAACTCTGGAAATCCAAGCTTCCATCGGCAGGTAGGAGGGGACAGTGGAAGCTATCCCATATGATCTACGTAAGGCCCGCAACGACATGCGGGAAATCAGTCACCTGGAACAGGATTTGTTTGAACAGAACCCCACAGTTAAGCAGATCCAGGAAGAAGAAGTTCTGTCTCGTTGGGAGGCCAGAGACTAAAAAACAAAAGTAACTCACGATGGGGAATGGTATCAGCGTGGCCTTACGGCGGTTTATGTTAAATGTTTTTTTAGAAAAAGTTAGTCCATTGTTGTTACATGCTATCGATAGGGGGAAAAAATGATTGTCAATATGTCATTCCTAGGGTATGTTGCTGCTTTCATAGACTGATGTTTGAGATTGCTCAAGTCAGAGAATGTTATCAGTGGGGAAAGGTTTTACTTACTCAGCTGATGGGGCAGAGAGAAGGACCAGAAAAACAATCGCGTATGAGACTATCTTGTATCCCGGATGATGAATTTAACTGTAATCACATTTTTATATTTTATGCTTCAATCTTTGATGTAGTTGCCTTTAAATTTCATAATAAGCAGCCTATCGATGTTAATCAGATGCTTTCTACTCTGCATACATGTATCGTTGAAAAGGCCATTATACGGACCTTGCTGCGTGTCATGTGGCTCAATAACTGTCACGGTTGTAACTAAACGTATACCATTTCACTGAAATGTAATGACATTAAAAAAAAAACTATATCTTTCACTGAATGTACACAAAGGCAATAAAAATTTGAATTATGTATATATATATATATATAGGGGGATGGACTTAAGATCCAATGGATTTAAAAAAAAAAATCCACCCCAGTTAAGTTATTTTGTTAAAAAAAAACTCTACACAAACATATGGGTTAAATGTATAAAAACAAACCCCTCCCCAGTCAGCTATAAAACATGGTATTCTTGCTTTTGGCCCCCCACTCACTGTGTGTGAAAAAAAGTATGTCTGTTGCCAAGACTACAGTTTGTGTCTTGAGCCATACGTACTATGACCCCAGCCACCCGGGGTCATACGGCGGTGCCTCTGGACTGCAGAGAGTCGTGCAGGAAGACACAGGGAAAAAGTGCCTACTGATGACATCACAGAGTGGCTGTCTATGCAAGACAGTTATACTTTACATAAACCTGCTAAAAAGAATTTCCCCAGGAACAGAGTGTCTGTACCCAGAGCCATGTATCAGTGGCAGGCCGATTTATGCGACATGCAAGGGCTGGCCACGTACAACGACAGATTAAAGTATCTACAGTACTTACTGCGATTGATGTTTTTTCCAAAAAGGTCTACATGCGCGCGATTAGAAACCAAACCGGCGTGGCTGTGATGGAGGCCTTTGAATCTATTTTAACCGAGAGGGGCGTGCCCCTCAAGTTACAAACGGATGCCGGTAACGAGTTTGGAGTCTGGAGTCACTAATTAGTGCCAGGAGTCTGATTTGGACCTATGACGCAATTATCCATAGATCAGACCAATTATGTAGAAATCAACCCATTAAATTCCATTACTGATCAGGATGTTTTGGACTTCCTAATACCGGGGTCGGCCAATTTTTATCTGGACCTAAACTCTATCTCTGCTATATCTAAGGCTCAGGATTGTTAGGGCACATTCTCTCAGCTGGATGTGAGTCTGAACGACATCCTGATCAGTTCTTCGTCGGCCACGCACCCCTAAAGGCCATTCATAGAGACCCTTCTCAATTTTTTAAAGGATACGCTAGAGAGTCAGTTTTTGGCTGGGCTCTGGTACAAAGACGTCGGAGCTCACTTCAATAGTGTGGACATCACTGCCTAGGGCCCTAACGTGAGCCTGCGGAAGTGAGCCGCCTTCTGTCAAATTTTCTCTCATCAGCCCCGTGCACGCTGACATCTTTTTCAGCAAACAAATGCTGTTAAACAACATGGATATACGCTTAAAGTTTGCAAAGGCCAAAAGCGATTTTAGTTTCATGTGTAGGAATGACACCGACTATCAACTAAAAATACTGAGGGCCAGCCTGTTTGTGAAAAAAGTGGACGTCTCCCCGGCCGTGTCCCTGGGTCACTCGGCTACTCTCATGAAAGTGAATGTCCTGTACCCCATAAGCAAGGTAGTCATAAAAAATGATATGCTGCCCATGTGATCACGGGTCTGCCTGCAGGACAATCTCTTCCTGGGCAACTTACCGTGCTATGTAGTTTTGGGGATTGTGGACCATGCGGCCTTTGTTGGAATGCGAAACAGAAACCCGTTCAGGTTTCAGCATTGCGACCTGGAATTTCTGAGTCTGTCCGTGAACGGGGGACAGGCTCAGCAAACCGTTCCAGCCAGATTTTAACGCCAGGCAGTCGTTCAGAGAGTTTTACAACCTCTTCCTGGCCACAAACAAACATCTAAGGGGTTCGGCTCTATGCATTAACCACGAGGACTTTGAAATCGGATACTCACTATTTGCTCTCAATCTCTCATGAGATGACGAGCTGGATGGCGGTACCCTGTCACCCATCATCAGCAGCACGTGCTGTCTGGATTTAAGGTTCAGAGCCCCGCTACCTTGAACCATGAGTCTGATTGTCTATGCCTGCTTTGACAGCATCATCGAAATAAACTCCAAGAGGCAGGTTCTGGTGGACTTTAAAATCATTTACACTCACTAGCTGGAAAGAATTTTAGGACCGCTGATGGGAGATGGTTTCGGAGGCATGTGGCCTAGCAATTTATTACCCAGCATAGGGACAAGGCCCACTTTTCTGGTCGCAAACATGCACTACCGGAATAGAGAGGGTGAACACTGGATCGGGATGATTTTGGAGCCCCAAGAGGGGAAAGCCTCCTTCTTTGATTCTTACGATTATCCCCCCGATTGCCCTTACTACGCTAAAAGCTTTATGCACTTCTTAGGCAGGCATGCTACCGAAATAAGGTATAATACGCGTTAAGTTCAACATGACTTTTCCTCCACTTGTGGGGCCCACATCACCTTTTTCCTATATCATCGCTTCAAGGGACTTTCATTTTCAGAGACTATGAGGTTTTACTCTGACGACTTGAAGAAAAACGATGCTCTAGTATCCAAGTTTATCAAGTGATATTCAAAGTGTATTAGCCGCGTTAATGCCTTTAAACTTTCAAAGCCGCAAAATTTATGCTCCTTAAAACTATTTAAAGAATGCTATAGCTGTTAGATTAATGTTGGGGGAATAAATAATTAATAAAAATGAAAAGGTGACACCCCCAATAAAGTTAAACATTTATTAACCGCCGATACATGGGTTTTTTTTTCACAAGCAAGAAATAAAACACTCAATCGTTGTAATTTATCCACTTTGCATAAGGAGTACCCTTTAAAGGCCATAAACGATATTCGGGCGAGGTATCGTGTGGTGTGTGAAGCTAGTTGCCCGTCTTACCGGCAAACAGGCTGGTAATGAATGGCAGAGCCACTGACAGTAGCGGTAATAAAAATCCTCCTTCTGAAGCATGGTCTTTCCTGGCGACGCTGTTGCTCTTAGAGGCGAAAAGCTTTATCAGTCTTTTCTGCTTCTTGAGTTTGTTAAATTGAGCAACGGTTAAAGGTATATGGCCTCTTATGAGGTTCAGACAGATTTCAGAGAGAGCCAAAATTATGTCGTTTGATGGGTTGGATAGAATCTTTTTACGTTTCGCCCCCCTGGTTCTCTATAAAACTCTCAGGGTCAGCAGGTGCTTCCTTAGATGCTGGGACATGACTTAGTATTACGGGGGAGGTAAATCAATGGCTGGGTAGAAAGAGGATGGGCAGTGAGCCGGGTAATAAGCCACTCCTGAGTCAGAACTCTTCGGTGCACGTGGCTCTTAAATCGACCAATAAATAGCCGTCCGTGGCTCCAGTGGCCTCTTGGTAGGCATCTAGAAAAACATTTTTCTACCAAGGAAACATTTGCTGAGCTCAAACCTTGATTTGCATTCTGTCTTAAACCGACAATAATAAGCGATATTTAGGGCTATCATCCTACTGCACTTGCCCTGATGAAATATGTTCTGCACCAGGTAGATGTTCGAGATTTGACCAGGTGAAAGCTTCTACCACCAGTTTCTTTTTGGTCGCGCTGTCCATCAGATCATCGATAATTATCAAAGAGCCAGAGGGAAAGCGCTCCTCGTCTTCCCAGCTCTTAGGGAGCCCTTGTATAAATTCAATTTCACTGATGCGTTTGCGCAATTCATCATAAAGTGGCTGATAGGATCCGTAACACCACACAATTTTTTTAACAAGTCCCCCTATGAAACAGTGACTGATTTAAAAGCAGTTCTTTTGTAAAATAGGTTTTACCCAAAGAACTAGCCCTGGTGTTTATAACCGTAAACGACAATTCTAAATGGTGATCAAAGTCAACCTCTCTCATGCCGTCGCTGCTATCCATCACCGCCGCTTGCCAAAAAACAGTGATGATATCATAATCTTTTAAATCCATTTTCAATCAATCATATCACGCGTGTGCACACATCACAAAAAATGCATGGGTAAAAGTTTTTTTTATATAAACTATTGTGTACACAAGTTTGAAAAAACACAGATACATTTTAAAAACAAATGTACATCTCTGGCAAAACCTTTCATATTACATTTTAAAATATCTGTACTTTGTTGATACATTTTAAAACATCTTTGAAAAACTTTGATGTTGCATTTTAAAACATATTACTTAGAAAAACTAAAAGTATGATGATACATCTTACTTTTAAAGAGCATTTTTATATTTTAGAAACCAAAAGGCAGAGATTCCTCACTACTCAACATTCTGCGTTTGTTGTAGATGACCCTGACCTTTTTGTCTGGAGGCCTATTAAACAGGCGAAAACTTTTCATGTCGTGTTCGATTTTGTTGTAGTGTGTCATTATAGGGGGGTTACTCCTACATCCACCGATGTAGTTTTCAGTTAATCCTATCATACCGTTAAAGTTTACCTTTTGACAGGTTTCATAATTTAGAGGTATTCCCTTACATTTCAATCAATCAATCAACATTTATTTATATAGCACTTTACAGCAACCTAAGTTGAACCAAAGTGCTTCACAGCACTAA